>NMUG010005163.1:0-13314 GCA_002855965.1 Monotropa hypopitys | reverse complement strand
AGAATGAGTTACATGTGAAGAAAAAGGAGATTGATGCTGAAGGCTGAAGAACGGGATATCGCTGAAGGCCGCAGTGGATGAAGATCGTTGATGTAGTTTATCGTTCTAGGACTAACATAGTCCTCTTTTGATACAAAGATTTTATTCGATACATACACAACTTTATGCCTCGTACACCAGCGGTCAAGATGAAAGCTAAGAGAAAAATCGAAATTATCAGCAAGGCACGCGCCTCATGCGCCTTGCTTCTTAACGCGAGGCGCACGCCTTGCACCTTACCCCCACCTTACAAATATGGGCTTCATCGTGAAGCTCTTAAGCGATTTAGGTGCGCCTCACCTCGCCTCAGCGCCTTTGCGACGAGGCGATGACTTTTTAAATCGATGACGCCATTCAGGCTCTTATATGGAATCTTGAATATTGAGGAATATCCTAACCAATTGATATACTCTGTAATCCAGATGTCACAATATCGAAACACTCCGGTTATGGGTTGAACCCACATGATACTCCGTACACGGCCTCTTTTCCATCTTCACTGATGTTATCTTTTTATATGATAATCCATCTTTACTGCCGTTCCTAAACCTGGTATTTGAGCCTTAGGAACCAGGTTATGCCTGCCTCCCTATCTTCACTAGGCTAACCTCTCTTCCCTGACATACCTCTCAGACACCCCTTGCTGACATATGTGTGTACTTTTGTCCATTACTTTCCCACACCAAGACAGTCTAGTAATTGTTTTGATGTCAATTTAGTTGGTCTTTGCAAGAAGAGTAAAAGAATCCATTTTCGCAAGTGTACATAAAGTATACAGAATGTACAATTTGTTTCCTCTTTTATTAGTAAAGAAGGGCGTTTTTTGTAATTTTGAGCCAAACTAAAAATTGTGAAGGGTCAAAGGCAATAACCCTAATCAAAATAGCATCAGATGAATGTTGTTTGTTGGAAGAAATCCGAGTAATGTCTACAAAATGTGGCGAAACTGACTCTCCCAAATTTTCTTTTTGACCATACAAGGTTTGACATTTTTTTAATTTCTTGATTCCTAAAAAGTGGAATTTCCATTGTGGCATGTAGGTCACGGGTTCGATTCACGGAAACACGCTCTCTACTTGCAGGGGTAAGGTTGTGTACATCAACCCTTTCCTAGACCCCGCATATGCGGGAGCTTTGTGCACTAGGTCGCCCTTTAGGCTTGTTTGAAGTAGTTTTGTTCAACATTCAGCCAACATGGTGCCGTCTAGGGCCCTGGATGTAATACCCGGAAATCTTATGTAACAGCCTGCTCCCAGCCTGCACAATATTGTCCACTTTGGCCGCCAAGTCCCAGTGGACTTCCCAAAAGGTCATCCATCATTGGACTACTTCAGGACGAGCACGCTTAACGGGGATGTTCCAATAGGCTTTGACGCCCGCACGGCTTTAAAAGGCCTTGTGCAAGGTAGGTTCATGATCTATTATTTATAGCACACATAACTTACATCTACCAAGCGATGTGGGACTTGTTCACTAACCCGGATGTCCCCTCTAGGACTCCAGTTGACACCTTAGACTGGGGTGTCACAATCTCCCCCACTTGGACCACACGTCCTCGTGTGGGGTCAAGACTCTCCTCCCTAGTCCCACATTTCCGGTTGGTGCAGGCTCTGATACCATATATAACAGCCTGCTCCCAGCCTGCACAATATTGTCCGCTTTGGCTGCCAAGTCCCAGTGGACTTCCCAGGAGGTCACCCATCCTTGGACTACTTCAGGATGAGCACGCTTAAATGGGATGTTCCAATAGGCTTTGACGCCCGCACGGCTTTAAAAGGCCTTGTACAAGGTAGGTTCATGATCTATTATTTATAGCACACACAACTTACATCTACCAAACGATGGGGGACTTGTTCACTAACCCGGATGTCCCCTCTAGGACTCCAGTTGACACCTTAGACTGGGGTGTCACACCTTAAGTTTTGGTTGTTGAGTTTGGACTCAATGTGACTGGTTGTTTGCAGTGTTCTCGCATTTTCCTGGGTATTTGGCTCTATATTACCAGAAAATGCATACCATAGTGCTTTAGGCATTGAAACATGTGTTCCTAAACATGGTACAATTCCGTTCTGAAGCGATGACTTTAGATATCCAAAGAAGTTCCAAATTTTCCCTAATTAAATGTGAAGAATTTCAACAAAGTACTCCTACGAATGTCTTTGAAATGAATAACATGAAAAAAGTACGCTATTTTACTGGATGTATACTGATCAAAAGAAGCATATTACACTATTCTAACATATAGAAGCCTACCTCTATCGTACTGTAAGTTACGGCACGGAAGCATCGTATTCCTGTTCCCATTCATGTTCCCTTACCAAAACGATACATGTTCAAGGCAGGCTCAGTAGAACGAATCTAAGTTATTTGGATATCATGTAACAAGATACCCTTGACAAAGGACTCATTGGAGTAAACAAATTCAGGTAGCCGACCCCAATTGACTGGACATAAGTCTTAGTTAGGTCTGTTTTGGCTATGGTGCAAAGTGCTCTTTGGGTTTTGGCATCCAGACCTTTTACTTCTGCATCATTTTTTGGTTCTTTATCTAGCTTCTTCCTTGCCGGTAAAAATGGCAATTTTCTTTCTCTCTGGCAAGTTTCCTCCAATAAATTTTCTCCTCGGTCATTTGAGCCGTGTTTGGCAATGAAATATACTCTCTTGATTATAACATTAAGACAATGGGCAGAACAATTAGAATTGCTATTTGTCTGCCAGGTCATTCATTAAGAGTAAGGGGAAAATGGGTTATGCAAATGAAAGACTGGGACCAATAGGCGGTGGTCCACTTCATGAAAATTGGAAATTAAAGAATTTCATGGTCATGTTGTAGCTTTTCACTCTAGGGAAATCAGTAATTTTTATGAATAATGAGGAGATTGACTGCACAAACATATTCAAAGAAAGAATATGGCACAAGTGCATGACTTGAATGCTTCATAAAATTAGGTAAATGGGTACTCCTGTTGCCACCTCAGAAGCACGTGTACTCCTGAAATGGCGTCGTACGAGTACCGGATACTTTGTGGGTGCGGGTACGGCAACGGGTAATTCAAAAATGTACCGGATACGGCAAAAAAACTACCGGGTACTTTTGACTTGAATGGGTACGGTAGTATTACTTCGTGGGTGATTTTATGAATACTTTTGGGAAATATTGCAATTTTAAAAAAATTGTAACACGCGTCTTAGAAAATCCATATGCAAATTTAATTTAAGCATGTTTAAGTCTTTAATATCATGCTTAGATTGAATAATTTGCATGATTGTGGTGTTTTTGTGCATATATGATTAATTTTTTATCAGAATGATGATTGGGGAATTAGAATAATTTTAAGAATATTAGAACATTTGTTCTATAGTTTTTTGCCCAAAACCAATCATACATTTTGATATATAGTGTGGGAGAAATAGGAATATCAAATTAGAAGTTCACTGTTTAAAAACAACAATTGGCATAGCATATGTACATTTCGAAATATGAGGGGAGGGCATTATCATGTATTTCAAAATATTAAGCTCATGTACACTTATAATTGTTGTATTTCGAAACAGGGGTTAGGAATGGTCCTGCATTTCAAAATTTGGTAGTCCTGCTCTAATTCATTCATTGTATTTCCAAGTATGAAAGGGGCTTTTTCATGTATTTAGATTTAGGTCTTGAGTTCGAGTCTGAGCACAGTCACTTTGTGTATTATTACCAAAGGTTAAACTTGTCCTCGTCATTCCCCTTCCTAGACACTCATTAATGGGTACCAACTGGCCGTTGATTTTTGCATATTGTCAAAGGTTAGGTTTGTATTCAATCCTTCTCCCGCTCATACCCCAGCGATTGGGGACTACATGGGTTATGTTATGTTATTGTTGTTATTGTAGGAGAATCCATTTTGTTCTAGAGAAGTTTTATTTCGAATAGGAGAGGTGCCATTCGAAATATGTATCTACTGTAGAAGTTTATTTGGTTCAAAATATGCATACTTCGATATAGAGTGTAATCAATCGAAATTCGAAAATTACAGATGTCAAGGTTAAATGAATCAGTGGATTTTGTAAGATGTGTAATTTATGAAATCGGTGGAAGCGAGTTAGTTCATATATTCTTTCACTCACTTAGATATCTCGGTCAAGCTCTCGTGAGAGAATACACAGAGAAGAAGAGAGAGAATTTGATTATTAAGTGGGTTTGAAGGAATTCTTTGAGAATAAGTTCGTAGAATACACAAGTAGTGTATATCTTTCACATCTACGTTGTTTAATTCGTTGAATTTCTGGGTCTATTGAGGAAATTAGCATGAATCGTTTAATTTCTGAGAAGTGGGTTGAGAAATCAAGCTCATATAATTGATTATTCAAGTAAATGTCGTGTATCTATTGCATCTACGTTGTTAATTTCAATCAATTTGAGTTAGAGATCAAATTAAGCATGTATTGCATATCTTGCTAAAAAGTGGGTTTGTTTATGAATTGATTGTAAATGATGAATTTAATGGAATTTGGTGGATTTCTAGGTTCATGTTTTTGATTATAGACAGAGATATAATCATAGAACCTTTTATTGGTGTTTAATTTCCTTTCGTTGGTGTTGAGTTCAAGAGGTGGTTAATGGAAGAGATGATGAACAGTAAATATTTTTGGAGTTCAAGAGTTTGGCAAGCCATATTTCAAAATCTAACTTATGAAAGTGCATATCGAAATAGTACATGAAGATGTGAATATGTCTCAGCAAAGGTGTATTTCGAAATACACCAACATAAATCGAAATGGAGAGGGACTTGGGAGGTCCTATAAGTGGAACATAAGGAAGGAAAATTAAAGAAGAAAAAGAATAAGAATATGAAATGGAAATGAAATAGAATAATTATGATAAGGATATAACGAGAAGAAATGGAATATTGGAATGTTTTAATGCATTTGATTCAATTATTTACGCATATAATTATTGTTCAAGCTTTATTATGTTGATCAAAATATTATTGTGATACGGATATTGATAATTCTAGCTTGGACAGGTGGAAGACAAGTGGGATTGAGCCCACTAAGAGATAAAAGATAATCGGCAATGGTAACAATAAATATCACTCTGAGTATGTTTGATTGTGTTGCAATTTAATTTAATCTGTGAAATGTGCATATAAATGTGGTGGATGTGTGTGAGCGGACGCGCCAGATTACCTTTTAAGGTTGGCTCTACTTGACATATGCAAAGTGATTTATCTGACCGCATATGTGTTGTGTGTTTACTGTAATTTCCTGATATTTTAGATTACAGTGTATCGTACATACTCTGTGTTGGCAATTCTTTGGATGACATAAGTGTTGGTTGAGACGAGTTGTGTTGTCCACAGTCCACTACTGGTTCGGGAGTTGAGTCTGCCATATGGAAGACTTAGATAGGCTCACATAAGACGCGTGTAGTACATTTCTTTACTTATGTACGTTGATCGGGACACACTTGTGTAGCTGCTTTTCCTTTTATTTAAAAGCATGTTGTAAAAAAGAGTTAGTTTTATTTATTTTTATTTCCGCTGCACTAGTTCGTTATTTATTAATAAATGTTCGTTGTTAGATTTCTTTTCATTAATAGAAATCTGTTTAAGCATGTTTGGAGTTAATTTTGTAGATTTGTTATCACACAATGAAGCTAATTGAGTAGTAAACATGCTTGTAGATCACACGCCCGTCTGATTACATCTTGCTTAGAGTTGAGTATCGGGGCGGGGCGGGACGTGACAAAAATAGTGATTATGGATGAACAAACTCAATAGTCTTGAATTCATGTGTAATTCTCATTCTCTTAGACTTGAATAAATCACATGTCATTTTAGCTCTAGATTTACAATCAGACACCAAAAGTTAGAAGACATGTAATTTCAAGACTTGCGATCGACAACTGATCAGCGGCTGACATCAGTCCTTAGTCATTAGTTTCTCACTCGTTCTCGTGTTGTTCAAAATTTGATGAGAAATGAAGTGACAATCACTGTTTATAAGCTTATTTTGTGTTTGATTTTCTACTTATTTTTTGTTTTCATCCATATAAAATAAATTCTTATGAGAAGAGTACTGTTATTTTTTTTGGTAAACTAATCATTGCTTTGATCTAAACATGTTGAACTTGATGTATGAACTTTTAAACTTTTATTTACGTCGCTTTTGGTTCTAAAATAGGTTTATATTTTATTTTATGAAATGAAAGATAGTAAAATAATAAATATATAAGTAATTTGTCATACCCCTGATATACCTGCACCTTAATTTTTTAGGCGGTTGTCATTTCCCGTACCCATACCCATGTAATACCCGTATCCCTTACATGTACCCATGCTCCATAGGTTGCCACTTAACCTCACAAACTTCATGCCTGAGGAAAGGCTTTAATTACTATCAGACACTTGATGTGGAGATTCCCATGGGTGTAGTTTCTTTTCTGAACAGGAAGAAAGAGAAAGAGAAACGAGAAGCTGAGGGGACACAACCCTATACAAACAAACCATAGAGAAAAGAAAACAAAAGGACCCAAGCCCCGACAAATAACAGAACAACCTACACACCTCACTATTTCTCTCCATGAATGTAACATCCAGATGCTTCCTTTTTTACAGCTTTCTGAACTCCTCAATGAATGTAAAAGAGAGACTAACAGCTTTACTAGATTTTCCCCTCCCATTTTCTTCTTATTCTTACAAGTTAAGAAAACCTCCTCGCTAACATCTTCCCACAATTTTTCAATAGAACTATCAATGCTAAAAGGAGTTTTGCTCCTCTAGGTTGACAGATGATGTTTCCTTCTTGGTTTTACCTTTTTTCCAGCTGATATGTGGACAGATTGTTTCCAGACCTCGAACTTTTGAGGGTACAGTTTCAGACCTTATGCACTTTTGATATATCATTGCAATATATTAGTGTCTCATTTAAGGGGAAAAAAGTTCAATAAAACTTCTTTTTCGTCCTTTGACCACATAGAGGAACATGAAAATGAAGAAGATGACAGAGAAAAAAACAACAATAAAACATGCACCCATTCGGGCATGGAAAAAGTAGGACAATTAGAGACATTTGAAATATAAATATTGCATCAAAGAACATCTTAGCCTAGTGGGAGAGTCAACCGTCCAACATAGCACTAGAAAGTTTGTTTGCAAATGCTCCATAAGAATGGTCCACAATCATTTGGGGGTGTTTGTCGCAAAATTTACATAGGTATGGCTAGACCAATGCCAATGGTATGCCTCAAGTTCGTCATATCATACACAAATTTCTTCCAGTCCCCAATTCAATCTATATTGTTGCCATCCTAATCTCATCTGGAAGTAAGAATGTCCATCCAACTGGACAACACTGACCACTGCTCAACCTGTCAAATTGCATAATTGAAAAATCCATGGACGGCGACATTGCATGATTAAAAACTCCCAAGATAACCCAAACACGCTCTTCAGGCCAATAGCCACAATCATATGGAACTCAAAACATAATTGGTGTAAACCTAACGTTTTGCCCAAGCCTCTAGTTTGAGGGACACCGCAAAAAACAAATTTGCTCATTTCATTATCACGGGTTGCGTAAATTCAATCCACACACACAGAAGTCACTCAAAGATATTCAAACACATAAGTATATATGTATGTACACATATATACAGAGAAAGATTAAACTTCTTACTGTCAAGGAGTTGGTCTAAATCGTCAGAGTTTTCGGAGTGTTCGGCCATCGATGCTTTCAATCTCTCTCACTCCCCAACTCTCTTTTCGACTATCTCTATCTTTCCTCAACCTCTCTTCGCCGCTCTATCTATTGAATGGCGTGACATTATCCGGCGGAGCAGCCGACAAGACCTAACGGGGTTGGCAAAACAGACGGCCAGGATTTTCGATTATCGGACAAATAAAAAGAACTCCCTGAGGTTTCTTAAATTGTACTTTGCCCCCGTAAGTATGCTTCAAATCCTCCCAATTTGTGAACTTTTGGCAAAGCATCATTAAATTTGAAGAATAAAAGATAATATTGCACTTAAAAAATTACACTTGTCTTGAGATTGGCTTTAATACAGATTTTTTATTTACATTTGAAAATTCGATAAGCCTTGCATACTAACAATTTATGTTAGTAAAAGTAACTTTTAACCTTTTCTATTTTTTACTTATTTTTTACTTATTTTGCTCTAATTATGAATGAATTGACTAGATCCATTCAGGATGATATTTCATAGTGTATATTATTTGCAGATAACATTGTCTTGTTAGATGAAACGGCAAAAGATATTAATGCTAAAATAGAAATTTGGAGAGAAACATTGGAGTTGCAGGGATTTGGGATCAGTAGAAGTAAGACCAAGTACATAATTTTGTAAGTTTAGTGATAATCAAAGTACTAATATTGACAAAGTAATTCTTCAAACCAAGAATTACCAATAAATTAATATTTTAAATATCTTGGTTCAATTGTTAGTAAGGATGGAGAGATTGCGAGATATGTTATACATAGAATCCAAGTTGGATGGAATAAATGCAGAAGTACTGTGGGAGCAGGGACAGAACTGTATTGTGGCCGATAAAGGCCACGGCCCCTCCCCCTCCACCAGTGCACCATGAGGATTTTTGTGTCTTTTGACTATCAAAGTCATTTTTTGTGGTCTCTCTCACTTGATGAGCCCAATTCTTTCCAAGACCAGTTTGTCCCATCACATTCCAGTCCAGTCCATACTTCTTTTAACCGTGGATGGTTAGAGCACTATCCAAAACCCTAACCCTTGTTTCAGTCACTAACAGCACATCCTTTTCTCGCTTTCTTTGCTCCTCAACGGCTACAGATACATCTTCAACCTTTGCTCTAAAAAATGCCACCAAATCGAACTTCGAATCGTCTCTCAGTGACCTCCGACGCCTCGTCCGAGACGCCGACTTCATGTCCGTCGACCTCGAAATGACTGGAATCACCAACGCACCATGGAGGGAGTATTTCGAACACAATGAACAAATCAGTTATGCTTGAATTGGTATGGCTAGCATTTTTTATTGTTCATAATTTAAAATATCATTTGGCCATTTCTCGTATCAAAACTTGGTTCTGTCCCTGTGTGGGAGTGTTATGCGATCATTAGATACCTGCAAAGTTGAAGGGAAAGTTCTATCGGATTGCTATAAGGTCAGGCATGTTATATGGTATAGAGTGTTGGGCGGTCAAGAAACAATATGCGAGTAAGATTAGTGTCGCTGAAATAAGAATGTTAAGATGGATGTGCGGTAAAATTTTGCGAGATAGATTTAGAAACGAAAACCTTCGCGGCATGGTAGGGGGTATCACCACTAGAAACTAAGATGCGAGAAAATAGATTGAGATGATTTAGACATGTTTATCGTAAGTCCATTGACGCGGTAGTTAGGAAGAGTGATAGAATATTGATAGATGGTAGCACTAAGGGGAGAGGTCGACCTGTGTTGACTTTAGAAACAATAGTTCACAAAGATTTAAGCTTATTAAATATAACGGAATGTGATGCACTCGATAGAAAAAAATTGGAAAAAAATGATTCATGTAGCTGATCCCAATTGATTGGGACTCAAGGCTTAGTTTGGTTTGATTTGGTTATAGTGTTAAATTCTAATTAAATATTATAAAAATAAAAAATTATCTTGACAAGGTGATCAAAGAAAAAAAAATATGTATCAAATTTTGACGTGTTTTATTTTTACTAGATTTTTTATATCTGGGTTAACTCCGACCTTGGACTAAAGTGAAAAGAGCAGCCGCTTTAGGGCTCAAAATTTTAATCAAAATGTTTTAGGGTGATGATGTAATTTTTTTGCCTCCACCCAACAGCTCCGCAGCTCTGTTGTCCTGCAAGACAGATACCTTGACACCGATGGGGTGCCGGCCAAAGATTCTCCGATGCTTAAGTTAGAAAACTTTGTTATGTATGGAAGAATGGATTTTTAGAATAGATATCAAAGTTAGGAAGATGTCCGTACCCTTTTCATATTGTTGCTTGAGTTATATATCTGTTATCTAGCTTTGGTAAGTTTCCGTGATCGTCGTAACGTTTCCTCGATATCTACATACACTATCTTATTTTTACGGACACCTTCCATTCTTATCTCAATTATTATGAAAGATTAATTCCCTCCTTCTAATTCAAATGTGTGTTTAGGTGGGAAAATAAAGCCTCTTACAGACCCTTTGCATGCTCTGACTAAAGGCATCTCAGCTCAGTCATGATCTGAGCTGACCTCGTACCCCAAAGGGAGACCAGGGGTTCTTGGTGCCAGGCCTACATTTGTGCTGATCCGAGGGCCTCCGACCGTTTCATAAGATGGGGGCCTTAAATGCTCTATGTTAATCTGCTATTGGTATGAGCTGAGCTCATTTTTATAGAGAGCTCATCAGCAGAACTCAGAGCCCTGATTGCCGAGTCACTCTGGCGTCGAGCTGAGAGCTCGGCATTCTTTATCGTTCTCAAAAGACCCATTTACTTGGACCATGCTCATATGTTAACAAAAACTCACTCAGTTCCTCCTAGCCCAGACCTGGCGAGGTGCTGAGCCCAGTCTCAATAATCTATATCATCTGCCCCTGTCCATAATTGGATAAGAGGAACCCGGTCTGGTGTCATAAAATTGAGGAATTTCCACGAAGTAACTTCAAAGGCACACTTTGCGAGATTTAATTTCATGTTGTACTTCCTCAGGACCTTAAAGGCCGATGCGAGATCTTGTACATGGTCTACTCTCTTCATACTTTTGACTAGCATGTCGTCCACATACACCTCTACCGTTTTGGATATCAAACTCTTAAATATTTTATTTATCAACCGCTGGTATGTAGCACCTGCATTTTTAAGTCCGAAAAGGCATTATGTTATAGCAGTATAAGCCCCTATCCGTGACGAACGCAGTCTTTTCCTGGTCGTCTTCATTCATCTGTATCTGGTTGTACCCTGAGAAAGCATCCATGAAGCTTAAAAGATTATGCCCTGAGGTTGAGTACACCAACTAATCAATCCTAGGTAGATGGAAGCTATCCTTTGGACAGGATTTGTTCAAGTCTTTGAAATCTACGTACATCCTCCACTGGCATGTCTGCTTCTTGACCATAACTATATTTGCAACCCAACTGGGATACTGAATTTCCCGGATGGACCAGGCACAGAGAAGCTTCTCTACCTCATCTACTGCGACTCTATTTCTCTCGGGCACAAATGTCCTCTTCTTCTGTCTGATGGGTTTGTGATATGTGTTAACATTTAATCGATGGGCTATGACCCCTGGGTCGATTCCGGGCATGTGCTCGTGGGACCATGCAAACACATCCTTGAATCCCCGTAGGAAGCCTACAAGGTCACTCATTTCTTCCTCGCTCAGACTAGTGCCTACCTGGATGGTCTTACCCGGATCCTCCGGCCAAACTCTCACCGAAATGAATTCTTCGAATGGTTCTCCCTTCCGTAACTTTTCTTCATCCCTCGCATCTAATTCTTCTACTGCTAGTGCCTCGTTATGATGTCTGACAGGGGGATTACAACACTCCCGCGATGTTTTTGGATTACCTTTCACCTTGTCTGTCGCTTCTATCTCGGGGGGTTGCTAATGACTGCTACCTGCCATTGAATCCATCACCAAACAAGTATATTCCCATAGACGGTGCCAACTGATGATGTAATTTATGTGTCTCCACCCAATAGCTTCGCAGCTCTATTGTCCTGCAAGATAGATACCTTGACACTGGTGGGGTGCCAGCCAAAGATCCTCCAATGCTTAAGTTAGAAACTTTGTTATGTATGGAAGAATGGATTTTAGAATAATTATCAAAGTTAGGAAGATGTTCGTACCCTTCTTCTATTGTTGCTTGAGTTACATATCTGTTACCAGCTTTGATAAGTTCCCGTGATCCTCGTAACATTTCCTCGATATCTGCATATGCTCCCTTATTTTTCAGATGCCTTCCATTCTTATTCCAATCATTATGGAAGGTTAATTCCCTCCTTCTAATTCAAATGTGTGTTCAGGCAGGAAAACAAAGCCTCTTACAGACCCTTTGCACGTTCTGACCAAAAACATCGCAGCTCAGTCATGATCTGAGCCGACCACGTACCCCAAAGGGAGACCAGGGGTTCTTAGTGCCAGGCCTACGTTGGTGCTGATATGAGGGCCTTTGGTCGTTTCATAAGATGTGGGCCTTAAATGCTCTCTGTTAATCTGCTATTGGTCTGAGCTGAGCTCATTTTTAAGGAGAGTTCATTAGTAGACCTCAGAGCCCTGATTGCCGAGTCACCCAGACGCCGAGCTGAGAGCTCGACATTCTTTATCGTTCTAAAAAGACCCATTTACTTGGACTATGCTCATATGTTAATGAAATTCACTTAGCTCCTCCTAGCCCAGACCTGGCGAGGTGCTGAGCCCAGTCCCTATATTCTATATCATAGGGCAATACTGTCTTTGAGTAGGTTTCAATTTCCAAAAAGCTATAAAAATACTAACTACGACACTTAGTTTATCTTTTTCCAGTTTCTGTACGCATTCTTTTGATTTTCTCTCTCTCATCGAGATGAATGGAAAACCCCAAAAAAATAACGAAAACCGTTCTTAAAAGGGAAATATATGAAATAACTAGAGAATGCTCATACCTTTACCTAAAAATACACCACAACTTTCATCCGCAAATACACAAAAAGTAAGAATAAGTAAATAATTTAATTTTTCACAGCTAACCATCAAAAATTTGAAAAGATGAAGTAAATAAAATCATCAATTTACCATGCACTCTAATGGTTACACTAGAGATGAAGATATATCGTGAAAGTATAGATATGAAATGCTTTGTAAGACGTAGCCAAGCCAATACACAAAACAAAGATAATACAACTGAGAGAATAATAAAAAAACTCCAATTTTGTTGATTTGATCCATCAAAAACCTCATCACAGCCAAACACAGCCAACATCCAAGCACAACCAAGACATAAACACAACTAGAGAAAGAGAACTCATAACCCAGAAACCACAAAAACCCTAATCCATAAAATGAACAATCAACCACAAAAATCACATAAATCAAAAAACCCTAAACAAACACCACTGCGTAACAATGCTTACACAACATGTGCTAAACTTTGCTTTTGCAAAAATATTTGTAGCAGCACCATTGAACCTAAAAATAAAGGTAGCAATGAAGAATTAAGTAGCATTTTAAGAAAGAAATGATTTTGATACTTAATAAAAAAGATGACAGTAACTAACAAAAAATGCACCATTATCAATTACAACCCTTTGAAGTTGACTGA
>NMUG010005162.1:0-13317 GCA_002855965.1 Monotropa hypopitys | reverse complement strand
TTATTGAACCAAGAATGCTATCTTATTTCCAAGAAATTTGAGGAAATCGAATATGCACAAATTTTTATTTTCACATGGATGAACAAATGAAATTGTTGACTTGATGAAGAAATATGCACGAAAGTCCATACGACAGGGATTATAATGAAATTAAAGGAGAATGAAATTGAAATGGAGATGAATCGAAAATAAGGTGCTCATACGACAAAAACACGAATATGAGCCGATTATTGAAATGTTTATACGACAGAAGCATAAGGCCTATATATGAGTAGAATAAATGCTTATACGACACAAGCATAACACTACGAAAAGAATATGCTTAAACGACACGGGCACAGTGCTATGAATAAATAAACGCTTATACAACACAAGCGGAAGACTAGATGTCTATATGATGAATGCTCATACGACAGGAGCAAATAAATGGAATAAATTGAAGGAAATGATTGAATGATAAGTCTATATGGCAGAGGCTAAATGATGAATTGCAGGTCTGGAAAATAAATATACATGTTGGACTGTGATCACAGAAATTGAGAAACATGAGAAACATATGGTAAAGCATATTTATTGCTATTGAAATTTAAGCCTTTGAGCTATACTTTGAATGTGGATCTAATCTTTCAGGAATGATATTGTTAATCCATAAAACTTGTACTGTGGTATATAGCGATTCACTCTAGCTTTTTAGCTTATGCGTTTTCTAAAACCATTTCAGATCAAGAAGAAGGATGAGTTGGCAGTATTATGTGTTTGAGTTTTCTTTGGAGACTTTTGTGTTGATGTACTTTTGTTGTACTGGCTATCTTAAGCCTAATATTGTAATCATGATGTATTAATGAGAACATCTATGTACTGCTCTAGTTTTTATTCACAGGCTTCCGCATAATTATATTGTTATGAAATTTTTCAACTCTTTTATCTTAGGCCTTTAGCGAGCTTGCTCGTTGGTCGGTCATGTGCTCATCCTATGAACAGGATGAGTCGTGACAAGATGTGCACAATTAGTGGTTTGAATGTGTATACCGTGGGCAAAGTATTTTAATCGTGAATTTGTACACCTTGTATGAATTCATATTTGGCTTAGATATTAATAAATTTTAATTTCCTTTTCAAAAAAGGAATAAGAAAGGTAAAACTTAATTCATTAAGATAATCGATTCATTCTTAGGTTCAGGTATGTCCAGGACACATTACAAATTACCTCGAAATTACTAGGTCACTAGGGTACTGCTCGTTATCCAAGTCATTAGGCTCATAGGGAGGGTAAATCCACTCCTCTCACTCGTCATCAGATTCCCCTTCAAACATGAGAGGCTCTTCTATTGGCCCATCTTCTTCTAGGTCCGAGACTTCATCTCCCCACTCCCATGGGTCTTCTTCCTATGCCATTTCCTTGTCCTGAGGGTCAGGCTCTTGCTCATCATCCATTTCATTGTCATCGAGTTCGGGCTTGGGCTTAGGCTCATCTTCTTCATTGGGAATGGGATTCATAATTGCATCTATGAGACCTTTGAGATGCCACTACTGGATTGACTCCCTAGCCACAAGGCATGCATGCTCTCAGAGTTCCAAGCAGTAGTTGATATTGCTTCAATCTGCCATTCTGTCTTATGCATATATCAATTTGCAATTCGGTTCACCACTTCGATCTCCATGTTCACCACGTTAGAGATGACTCACTCTTGTACGACATCTTCCTCTAGAGGCAGTAATTCGCAGGACCCCACCTCATGGCGGCCATAAGAGTCATCACTGTTGTATCCGTCATCGCTAAAATCACTGCAGTCACTACTAGACATGGCTACAAGATATAAATATAAGTACACATCTCCTAGATACATCCAATTCCAAGGTCACTCATAAGTTCAAGTTCTCATTTTTTAGGTGCAACTAGTGCGTGCCTCACTCCTATATCTGGGTTTTGTTCAGAATCTCATAACTCAAGCTCTAATACCACTGTTGCCACAACCCAACCCAAAAACAAGCCATGATTGGCCAACGAGCAAGCTTATAAAGGCTTAAATTAACGAGTTAAGGAATTCCATCACAAAATAATAATAAATGAGGAAGCGTGAACAAATACCTAGAGAAGTGCATAAATAAGATTCCATTACCATACTTTCGTTTTACAATAATGGAGGCTCATCATGGCCTTTACAATCAAAAGTGTACAATAAAAATGATTATCTTCTAAGCCTTCAAGCTAAGCCTCCTCATGTCGTGCTGAATTTATTTTAATAAAAATGCATAAGCATTATGCTAGAGTGAATCAAGATATTCCAAAGTTACTAGTTTCCATGGATAAACAAAATCAAGAGTCAAAATCCATCTTTTCTCGTGATAATAATCGTGTGGATCTGGAGCTTGTAAAAGTCGTCGAAATTATGCCATGTCAAGGACTCAAGTCATTTTCCATCAAATCTACGGCCTTCTCCCCGGGTCCTTCAGCACATAGCTTTATTTTCGTAAATATTCTGTCATATTTTGGTCTTCACTCACTTAGCAATGCATTAGAGAAGGAGTCTCCCAGTATTCCTAGGTAGGTAGGTATTCAGCAGGTTAGTCTCCCTCAGGCAGTACTTTGTGGCTGTACCATTATTGAAAGACGACAATCACCTTTCACAACTATTCGTACTTTACCAAGGTAATCCCAGATAATACATTACTAACGCAAGCTACGCGAGCGGCTATACTAGACCATCAAGCAGCCGTTTGAGCATGGAAAATATTGAAGGTATCTCAACCTGCATGGATTTTAATTCTCTTAGACTCATTAAAGCTCTTTATTCATTATAAATGGGATCCACCAAGGAAATTTCTTCCACTGTGGTCCCATATTTGATTTCTTCATTTACCCCTTCTATGTAAGGCTTAAGTCGTTGGCCATTAACAGTGAAAACAGTGCCAATACGTGGATCTCTTATTTCAATGGTTCCATAGTGGAAGATACGAGTTATGATAAAAGGACCATCCCACCTAGATCTGAATTTTTCTAGAAAGAGTTTCAATCTAGAATTAAAGAGCCACACTTTCATTCCAACTCCAAAGGACTTTTTAATTATATTTTTTCATTAAATGCTTTTGTCCTATCTTTATAAATGCATGAACTATCATAAGCTTCATTCCTTAACTCTTCCAGCTATGAAAGTTGGAGCTTTCGATTTAATCCGGCAGTAGTGATATCAAAGTTTAGCTGTCTTATGGTCCACGTGGCCCTATGCTCAAGATCCATAGGTAGATGGCATGCCTTCGAAAAACCAATCGATAGGGATACATGCCAATAGGTATCTTATAGGTTGTACGGTAGGCCAAAAGTTCATCATCTAGATGTAACGACCAATCTTTCCTATCAGTCCTAACCATTTTTTTCAAAATCCTCTTAATTTTTCTATTTGACACCTCTACTTGACCACTTGTCTATGGATGATATTGTGTTTACACCTTATGCGTGATGGAATACCGCCAGACAATGGCTGCAAAATATCTATCGATGAAGTGGGTGCCCTCATCACTAATAATCGCTCGCGGGTAGCCAAAACGTGTAAAAATATTGGTTTGCAAGAATTTGATGACCACCTTGTATTCATTAGTTCTTGTGGTTACTGCTTCCACCTATTTTGAAATATAATCCACTGCCACTAAAATGTACTCATTCCCATGCGAGCACAGAAATAGTCCCATGAAGTCAATCCCCCACACATCAAAAATCTCAACAATTAAAATCAGAGACAATGGCAGCATATCCCGACATGACATATTTTCGATTTTCTGGCACCTAAGGCATGCCTTGCAAACGTCATGGGCATCCTTAAATAATGTGGGCCAGTAAAATATACTTTGAAGAACTTTTGTTGCGGATTTCTTTCCGCTAAATTGCCCACGCACGCGAGAGAGTGGAAAATGTGATAATGCTATGAAATTCGCTCTCGGGACACACCTTTTAATAATTTGATCCAAGCACATCTTGAACAACTCCGAATCCTTCCAAAAGTAATGCCTTACTTGCGCAAAAAAAAATGGTCCTTGTCAGCCTTGGATCATGTTGGTGGAAGTGCACCCGTAGCGAGGTAATTTACAATGTGGGCATACCAAGAAGAACGCACTTGTCTCACCATAAAAAGTTGCTCATCAGGGAATGAGTCTTTTAAGGGTAAGGTGACACAAGTGTTCTCCACTTCGATCCTTGATAGGTGGTTAGCTACAAAGTTTTCGGAACCCTTTTTATATCCTATCTCGATGTCAAACTCTTGTAGTAACAGAACCCACCTTATCAGCCTCGGCTTGCTCTCCTTTTTCACAAGTAAATATTGCAAAGCAGACATGATCAGTGTAAACTATGATTTTAGAGCCAAGGAGGCAGGATCTGAATTTATCGAGAGCAAATACAACATCAAGCAATTCCTTTTTAGTGGTGGTGTAATTAATTTGAGAATCGGAGAGGGTTTTGCTTGCATAGTAAATGGCGTGAGGCACGCGATCAACTCGTTGGCCTAGGACTACCCCAACTGCGTAGTTGGAGGCATCACACATGATCTCAAAAGGAAGAGATCAGTCAGGTGATCAGATGATGGGGGTAGTGGAGAGCATGCCCCTAAGAGTCTCAAAAGCGTAGAGACAAGTGGATTCAAACATGAATAGTGAAATCTTAGCAAGTAAATCTCATAAAGGTTTGGAAATCTTAGAGAAATTCCAGATGAACCGTCGATAAAATCCCGCATGTCCCAAGAATGAGGGGATGTGCTTGATAGTAGAGGGAGGATGATGTTTGGCAATGAGGTCAACCTTAGCATAGTGTACTTCAATCCCCCTCTTAGAGACAAAGTGTCCTTACATTATCCCCTCTTGAACCATAAAATGACTATTTTCCCAACTGAGGACCAAGTTAGTCTCCGTGCATCGTTTCAACACACAACTCAAATTATAGTGACAAACATCAAAAGAGTCTCCAAAGACTGAAAAATTGTCCATGAAAACTACCAGAAATTTCTCCACCATGTCGGAAAATATAGCCATCATGCACCGCTGAAAGGTAGCCAACGCATTACACAAGCCAAAATTCATGCATCGATAGGAAAATGTACCATAAGGACATCTGAAGGTGGTCTTTTCTTGATCCTCAGGGTCGACGACTACTTGATTGTACCCGAAATATCCATCCAGGAAGCAGTAATAACTTTGGACCTCCAACCTTTCCAAGATCTAATGAATGAACAGAAGGGGAAATGGTATTTGGTCATCGAGTTAAGCTTGTGATAGTCAATTCAAATGCGCCACCCTATGGTCTGGAAGGTAGGCACAAGCTCCCCCTTCTCGTTCTCAACAATAGTGATACCTGACTTCTTGGGTACCACTTGAGTGGGACTCACCCACTAGCTATCAGTGATGGGGTATATAATACTCGCATCAAGGAGTTTCACAACCTTTTTCATTAAAACTTCTTTTATTATCAGATTCAACCTCCTCTACATTTCCCTCGTGGGTTTAGCATTCTCCTCGCAATGTATGCGGTGCATACAGATGAAGGGATCAATTCTCTTCAAATCGGCCACTGACCGCCCAATTTTCCTCTTGTGCTCTGTAATCACATCTATGAGTTGGTCCTCTTGCAAAACAGAGAGGTCTGAGGTGATGATCACGGGCAGGGTGTCATTTGGGCCTAACAATACATATTTGAGTGAAGCTGGTAAATGCTTCAACTCAAGCTCAGGAGGTGACTCAATGGATAGTGGAGTTGGAGTGGTGGACAGAGATGGTAATGGCTCAAAAGGAGTTGACCATGTGTGTATGTCCATCAGAGGTGTAAGATCAAGCATAGAATTGGACTCTGCAATGGATTGGTCGATGTCAAACTCCTCATAGCCAAAATGTGCAAGGCAGACTTCTAAAGGATCTTTGGCTCACACATAAGGGAGTGCCTTCTCAACCAACTCATGAAACACATCAAACATATAGAAGTTTTCTTCTAGTTGAGGTTGGTGAGTATCACTATACATGTTGAGGCTCAATTTCATGTTGTCGAAAGATACCTCCATCACTCCACTCCGTATAGCTATGTGTGCATTGGTCGTAGCCAAAGATAGATGCCCCAAAATAACTAGTGTTTGTGCTTTTAAGGATGTGGGGTGGATAGACTCCATGTCAAGGACAATGAAATCGGTAGTTCATTCAGGGGTTTTCTTCTCTTGCCTTGTCGATGACAAAGTTGATAAGAAAGAATATAAAGTTTTCATGGTCTAATGAGTGTGAAACTAGTTTTCAGATTTTGAAAGAAATGTTAATGTCAGCACCGGTGTTTTCAGTTTTGGAGGGCACTGATGATATGATTATTTATAGTGATGCATCTTTGCGGGGGTTGGGTTGTGTGTTGATGCAGAGGAGCAAGGTGATTGCTTATGCTTCTTGCCAGTAAAAATCTAATGAGTTAATCTACCCTACCCATGATTTGGAGTTGATGGTTGTATTGTTTGCTCTTAAACAATGGCATCATTATTTGTATGGAGTTACATGCAAAATTTACACGGACCACCAAAGTGTGAAATATTTGTTTACTCAAAAGGATTTGAATTTGAGGCAGTGGAGATAGATGGAACTTATCAAGGACTGTGATTGTTTTATTCATTATCATACAGAAAATGCCAATGTTGTGGCTGATACATTGAGTCGGAAATCAGTAGGAAGTTTGTCTAGTGTACAGTGTGTGGATAGAAAAATTTTGTGAAGTGAAAAAGTTGAATGTCGGGTTTGAGTTTGGGTGTAATGATGTTTTATTGTCTCATTTAATGTATGTTAGGAGAAACAACAAGTGAGTAATGGAGAAGATGGTGACTTAAAAGTTAGAGGAGATGGTATGCTACTTTTTGGAACTAGATTGTGTGTAACTTATTATCTTGATTTGAGGCGTGAAAGTTTGGAGGAGTCGTATAGCTTGGCATATACTATGCATCCAGGTGGCAACAAGTTGTATAAAAATCTTCGTGAAATTTTTTGGTGGAAGGGTATGAAAAAAGATATTGTAGAATTTGTGGCTAAGTATTTGACTTGCCAACGGGTTAAGGTATAACACCAACGACGGACAGGTTTGATTCAAAATCTACATATACCCGAGTGGAAATGGGAGCATGTAACCATGGATTCTGTTGTTGGTTTACCTCGATGTAGTATAGGTTTTGAATCTGTTTGGGTGGTGGTTGATCACTTCACCAAGTCAATGGTAAGGGTTTCATATATAGAAGATAGGTATGCCAAGTTATATATTGCAGAGATTGTTAGACTATATGGGACTCCAGTGTCTATCGTGAGAGATAGTGATTAAGTTCACATCGAGATTTTGGCATAGCTTGCAGGATGCTTTAGGGACCTCTTTGAAGTTTAGTACGATGTTTCATCCTCAAATAGATGGTTAGTCAGAGAGGACTATTCAGATATTGGAGGATATGTTACATGGTTGTGTGTTTGATTTTTAGGGTAGTTGGTACGACTATATAACCTTGGTGGAGTTTGTATACAACAATAGTTACCAAAGTAGCATTGGTATTATAACTTATGAGGCTTTGTATGGGAGATGTTGTCATACACCTATTTGTTGGAGTGAGGTGGGAGAACGCCAGTTGTTGGGTCCGGAGTTTATTCAACAGTCATCGGAAGGTGTAAAATTGATTCGGGATGATTGAAAATTTCTCAAAGTCGGTATAAGAGTTATGCAAATAATCATAGATGTGAGTCGGAGTTTGTGGTTTGAGATTGTGTGTTCCTTCGCGTTTCTCCATAGAAGGGTGTTATCCATTTTAAGGGAAAGTGAAAGTTAGATCCAAGGTATGTCAGGCCTTATGAAATTGTGGAAAGAGTTAGAGTTACTGCTTACCATTTGGCATTGACAATAGAGTTAGCTAGATTACATGATGTTTTCCATGTTTCTATGCTTCACAAATATGTTGGTGATCCATCACATGTGTTGAAGGCAGATGAATTAGAGAATTTGGAAGATCTATCCTATTCAAAAAAAACCTTGAAGATTGTTGATAGAGAGGAGAAAGTTTTGCACTCCAAGGTTATCCCATGGGTGAAGGTGATTTGGAAGAATCATGACATCGAGGAGGCTACCTCGGAAAGCGAGTATGCGATGACGTCAAAGTATCCACAATTTTTCATTTCATGTAATTCTTTCAATTTCGAGGACGAAATTTTCTAAGGGAGGGTGAGTTGTCACACCCATCTCGTTTAATATTTTAATTAATTATTAAAAGAATAATTGAATTAGGGTTATTAAAGTTATATTATCATATATAAGCAACTATTTGAGGGTTATAACCTAATTTGGGGAGGTTTAGTGTAGATAGGCATGGCAAGCATGTTAAAAGGTGAATTGATGAAGGGTAGTTTGGTACTGCAAACTTAAAATCTTATTATTTGGGGGTGGATTAACCTAATCACTATTGTGCTTTTGAGTTATTGGGAGTTAGAGAGATATAGAGAGAGGGAGAAAGTTTGAGAGAGTTCATGAGGATTTTTGCTTGGAGATCCTAGGTTCAAATCAAGTTCTTGCAAGGATCATCATCAAGGTAAATTTTTTTTACTTATTTGGTTGATTATCACATAGAAAGTATAGAGAAGATGAGTGGTTAAATGGAAGATTTAACTTCTTAAAGAGTTTTTAAAAAATCTAATGAAAATCTTGATCTAGGGTGTTTTATATGTTTATAGGATCCCTTCTCGAAGTATGTAGATCATATGGGTTCGGGGATAACATTGTTGTTTAAGGTTTTCGAGATTATATGCATCAATTCATGTTTTTTAGGCTTTAGGATATGCTGTGTTCGAAAAAAATTACCCAGGGCCAGAATCTGTCATTGGGGTAACGGTCTCCCATGTCATTGGGGACTGGTCCCTTTTCCATCTGTAGGCTAGGCTACATTTGGGGTACCTGTCTCCCTTTCTGTTGGGGACTGGTCCTTTGTTGGTCAATGGGTTGGTCAGGGTTAGGGATACCGGTATCCCATGCCGTTGGAGACCGATCCCTAGGCCTTTTTCCCACATTTTTGATTGTTTGAGGCTTGGTTTTGGGATTCGTTTGAGGCTTGTCCGTAGAGTTATAAACTGAAGTCTTAAGGTATTTTAGAAGCCTTAATAAGCAAGAACCCTTTTCAAGCAACCCTTAGCTATTTATTTTGTAATTCAATTTGTCACGATCCAATCACACATAGGCTATGACCAACCAACGAGCAAGTTCGCGAAAGGTCCGATTAAAAGAGTTAAGGGATTCATCAAACAAATTAGATTTTGAATAATAGCGGAAAGTGTGAAAATACCCAGAGAGTGTACTACTAATACCCACATTCTTATTACATTTTGGAACTACATCAAAAGAGCCTCAACGGGGCTGATACAAAGTACATCAAAAATCCCAAAGCTAAAAAAGCTCCTAAAGCTGCTCCTCAAATCCTGAAAAGAGTTTTAGAAAAATGCATAAACTATAAAGCTAGAGTGAATACAGTACATGCTAAACTTACTAGTTTTATGGACAACCAATCATTCCTGCAAAACAAAATAGTTTAGCAATAGTAATATCAGTGGATCAATAGCCTCAAAGTGTATTGTCATTGACCCTCCAGGTCATATCAGATTTTCAGCATCTTTCATGCATAATCCTTCAACAAGTGCATATTGATTGCTTGGGCATTCGGCCCATGATATTGGACTGTCCACCAGTCTTATTAAGCCAATCAATTATAGCCTCCACGGTACTAGAACAGGGGAAGCTACCCCGCAATATGCATAGTGCCATGATATCATTCGAATGACCATCTGGTCCGGCACTTGGCAGACGTCTTTGAAATTCTGAAAAGGCATGGGCTCTGTCTCAATGCCGAAAAGTGCGCCTTCGGTGTGGGTTCCGGAAAGTTCCTCGGCTATCTTGTTACCAGCCGGGGAATAGAGGCGGACCCCTCCCAGGTCACTGTGTAAAAAACCTCAGGCCTCCGTCCACCATCAAAGAAGTCCAGCGGCTGACTGGCATGGCGGAAACCCTAAACAGATTTATCAGCCAGTCATCTGATCTCTGTCGGCCCTTCTTCCAAGCTATCAAAACCAGTCGGCGCAGTTACAAGTGGACTGAAGAATGCGATCAGGCACTCCAGCAGCTGAAAAAATACATCTCCAGTCCTCCGGTTTTGGTCACACCAAAGGACATAGAGCCTCTTATCCTATACCTGGTCGTCTCCCAACATGCTGTCAGCTCAGTCCTTTACCGAGCTGAAGGAGTTGACCACCAGCCGATCTATTACACCAGCAAGACCCTCCTTCCTGCCGAAACTAGGTACTTGCCCCTTGAAAAACTTGCTCTTGCTTTGGTTTCTGCTTCCAGGAAATTGCTGCCCCACTTTCAGCAGCACACCATCACCGTGTTGACGGAGCACCCGCTGAAGGCAGTCTTCTGGAAAACCGATCTCTCCAACTAGATCTCAAAATGGGCGGTCAAACTGGCCAACTTCGACATCAAGTATCAGCCCAGGACAGCCATCAAAGCCCAGGTGTTGGCCGACTTCGTTGCCGAGTTCTCTCCGGGGGTCATCCCCCAGGAAGCCCCAGCGGAGTCTCCGGCCAATGCCACGAATCTGCAGGTCGCCTCCTCGTCTGCTGCTCTGCCTCCATGGTGCTCGGACACTTGTGCTCAGCGTCTGGTGGAACAATTGCATCTCTTTCACGGAGACGTCTAGAGACTGCACGTTGACGGCGCATCAAACAATAGGGGCTCCGGCGCAGGCATTGTTCTATTCTCTCTGGGGGAATCACTCATGAAAATACCCTGAGTATCCGGCCTCCAACAACGAGGCAGAATATGAGGCCTTGATTTCCGGACTCCATCTCGCCATCGACATTGGGGTTGAGGACATCTGTGTTTTCAGCGACTCTCAGTTGGTCGTCAACCAGCTAACCGGAGAATATGGAGCCTAGGATGACAGAATGTGCAGGTACCTCAGCGCCACCATTGAAGAAACAAAAAAGTTCAAGACATTCCGGATTGAACAGATCTCAAGAGAATACAACTCACATGCAGATGCCTTAGCCAAGATGGCCTCTGCCTGTGCACCCTCCGGCCAGCGGACAATCTCCTTCGGCATCATCTCACAGCCAAGCTATGAACCTCCGGTCAAAGAGGTAAATAGTATATCATGTGGTCCCAGCTGGATGGATGAACTTTTGGCCTTCCTCAAGTCAGATACATTGCCGGAGGATCGTCGAGAGGCCCATCGCATCCGTTGTAAGGCGGCAAACTTTTGGTTGTCTCCAACGGAGGCCCTCTACCGACGGTCCAGGACCGGCCCCTATCTGCTTTGCGTCCACCCAGCTCAGGTACCAGGAATTCTTGAAAAGTTGCACTCCAACAGTGGGGGATATCACTCCGGCGGGCGGTCCTTGACCCACCGAGCAATCACTCAGGGGTACTGGTGGCCAAAGATGTGCAAGGACGCTGAAGACTATGTCCGGACATGCCACAAGTGCCAACTATTTGCTCCGGAAATCCATTGTCCGGCCGAAGACCTGCAGCCAGTAACCAGTCCTTGGTCGTTCGCCCAATGGGGCATTGACATCGTCGGCAAGCTTCCAACTGCTTCGGGCGGGTTCAAATTCCTCATCACGACAACAGATTGCTTCACCAAATGGGTTGAAGCCAAACCCCTCGTCACTATCACAACTGCCGACGTCTTCATTTGAAAAAACGTCATCTCCAGATTCGGCATGCCTTACGCCATAGTGTCGGACAATAGCACCCAGTTTGTCGGCGACCTTGTTTCCAACACATGTGACGAGCTCGACATCAGATTCTTCAACTCCACCCCCTACTATCCCCAATGCAACGGTCAGGCCGAAGCATCAAACAAAACCATCTCAGCTGGTCTCAAGAGGAGGCTGGAGTCGAAGAGCGGGAAATGAGAAGAAGAGCTCTCACATGTTCTCTGGCCCTACCGGACCACTCCACGTCAGTCAATTTGCCAAACACCGTACTCTATGGCCTTCGGCGTGGAGACAGTCATTCCAATTTAGGCTGGGTTCCCAACCATCCGGACGTAATACTTTGATCAGCCGACAAACGATTCAACCATGGCTGCCGACCTGGATCTCGCAGAGGAAAAAAGGGAGTACGCCAGTATCAGACTGGCCTCCTATTAACAAGAGGTAGCCAGGGACTTCAACAAAAATGTCCAGTGTCCGGATATTCAAGCCGGACGAGCTAGTCCTCCGGAAGGTCGTCCTAAAAAGCAAGAAGCAGAAGCTCATGCCCAACTGGGAGGGTCCGTTCAGAGTCACCAAAGTCGTCGGCAAATGAGCCTACAAACTGGAAGAAATGGATGGCACGCCTGTCAGCAAACCATGGAACGCCCTAAACCTTAGAAAATATTATCATTAACTTGTATTTCAAACATCAGATTTTTAATAATAAAATTTAGTTTTCCAAATCTGGTCAGGTGTTTTCCATCAGTCGACAGTTCTATTTCTCCAGTCGGTTCCCACCCCTTGGCCAAGCCTCCGGTAGTCCTCTGCCAAGCTTCTATTGGTTAAGGACCGTTCCTTGGTCAAGCCTTCAATAGTCGCCTGCACCGGCCTCCGGCCAAGGAAGGATTTTCGACAAAATGGCTGAGCCTCCGGCGGTCATCCTCCAGGCTTCTGTCGGTCCTGGCACAATTTCCCAAGACCAGGCCTCCGGCAGTCATCTGCCAGGCTCCTTTTGGTCTCCCTCTACTGGATAAGATGCCCAGATCATTTTAAGGGGACTGGTAAACCCCCTGACATGGCCGGAGGCCAGATGTTTGCAAAATTATAAAATATTTTCAAAACAATCCAAACAAGCGAAGCGTTCACATTTCATTGAAAAGAAGAAGATGGGCCGATGCCAAGAGGATACAAAACTTTTCAAAAACAAAGAAGAAGAAAAAGAAGCTCAGTTTTGCTCCGGATGGTCTTCCTCCCTGGCGACTGTTTCTTCTTCTCCTTCTCTCTCTTCCTCCTCCTCCGGGAAGGTGTCTTCTATCGGAATCAGGTCCACCGGTGGACACCCGTCGTACCTCCGGACAGAATGGTTGTCCGGCATATTGGCCCTTGTCAGTGCCAGGTTATATCCGTCCAGATGGCCCTTCTGATAGCCGGGGATATAGTTGTACCCGTGCTGAGCGGTGACCTGCTCCCGACAGTTCTGCGAGAAGGTCTCACGGGCATCCTTCAGGACGGATTCATATCCGGACTCTTCGGATGTCTTGGCTGTCGCCTCGCCCTTCTTCTTTTCTGCGTCCATCTCCTTCTTGTGTGAACGCCTCA
>NMUG010005161.1:0-13316 GCA_002855965.1 Monotropa hypopitys | reverse complement strand
GAGTGTCCAAAATCCGCGCATGTTGTTCCTTATTCGACATATTGGCTTCCAAGGCCATGGTAGACCAATCCAATACATGAGAAGGATCGGGTTCATACTTCCGCAATATGGAAATATAAAAGACATCATGAATATCGACAAGAGTATATGGCAAGGCTAAATGATAGGCAACTTCATCAACTCTTTTGATGATATCAAACGGACCAATGTATCGAGGAGCTAACTTTCCTTTCTTCCCAAAACGAGACATACCACGACAAGGCGATACCCTCAGAAAAACATGATCACCAACCTCAAACGACAAAGGACGACGGCGATTGTCCGCATAACTCTTGTGATAACTCTGTGCCGTCAACAATCACTGGAGAATTCTCTTCACTTGCTCGGTGATTTGTTGGACTGCTTCTGGACCCATGATAGTAGAATCCCTAACCTCGGTCCAACAAACGGGAGAACTGCATGGCCGACCATACAAGGCCTCAAAGGGTGTCGTGCCAATACTAGAATGATAGCTATTATTATACGTAAACTCCACCAATGGAAGATGATCCCACCAACTACCAAGATAGTGTAAGACACCAGCCCGTAACATATCCTCCAAAACTTGGATAGTGCGTTCAGATTGTCAGTCCATCTGTGGGTGGAAAGTCGTATTGAAGTGAGGTTCGGTACCAAATGCTTTTTGCAAACTTCTCTAAAAATGGGAGGTGAAATGAGGATTGCGATCAGATACAATATAAGAAGGTTTCCCATGCAAACGAATAATCTCCCATATATATAAATGACTCAAGAATCAATAGATTGAGAAGTGTAGATAGGCAAGAAATGAGCAGATTTGGTAAAACGATCCACAATAACCCATATGGCATCCTTACCATCCTGCAAACGAGACAAAACTGATAAAAGTATGCTCATATTTTTATTCCAACACTGGTTATGGTTGAAATAAACCCGCTGGACGTTGATGCTCAGCTTTGACTTGCTGACAAACGAGACACCTCATGACAAAACAAGCAATATCCTTCCTTATTCTAGGCCACCAAAACATATGTCGCAGATCATGGTACATTTTATTTCTACCGGGATGAACGGCAAACGGAGAATGGTGAAATTCATGAATGATTTCGAATCGACAAACTGATGGCACAAATAATCTTCCTTTGAAACGAACACCCAAATCCTCGAAAATAGCCCAACCTAGAGGTGCTTACCTATCAAAACACCTAGAACGATAGATCGCGGCTTCGTCATCACTAGCTTGAGCTTTTACAACCTTTTGAGACAAAGAAGAACGAATGGTCAAATTGCACAAAGCGGCGGTTTCCCCAATCTCCTCGGAATGAAGTACAAACTCTCCCAAGCTTTCTATGCACTTCTAGTCACGTATGGCTAGACTATCTAAGTGACAAGACCTTCGACTCAAGGCATCTGTGACAACATCGGATTTGCTCGGATGATAATACAATTCCAAGTCATAATCTTCAAGGTGCTCCATCCATCAACTTGAGGCTCTTGTGGTCGGAGAAAACCACGAATTTCTCACCATAGAGATAATTTCTCCAACTTTTTAATGCAAAAATCACCGTGGCAAGCTCCAAATCATGTGTCAGATAGTTCTTCTTATGGATTTTCAACTAATGAGACCCATATGCTACGACCTTACCCGATTGCATCAACACGCAACCTAAATCATCATGAGAAGCATCACAATAAACAGTGAAGCCAATGCCTCTTTCTGGAACTATAAGGATAGGAGATGAAGTCAAATGTCTTTTTAACTTTTCAAATGCAATTTCACATGTGTCATCCCAAACAAAACGGATGTACTTGCATGTAAGACGAGTTATTGGAGCTGCGAGATGCGAAAAATCAAGAACAAAGCGCCGATAATTGTCTACAAGACCAAGAAAACTACGGACTTCAAAGACATTAGATGGCCTAGGTCAGGAAAGAATAGCTTCGATCTTCACCGGATCAATAAAAATACCCTCTTAGGACACCACATGACCCAAGAATTTTACCTCGGAAAGCCAAAACTCACACTTGTTGAGTTTGGCATACAACTGATATTCTCTCAACAATCCAAGAACAATGCCAAGATGATTCTGATGTTCCTCTACTGAAGAGGAATAGATCAAGATGTTGTCTACAAACACTAATACAAATTGATCCAAGAACGGTCGGAAGAAACGGTTCATCAAATCTATTAAAGTGGTCGGAGCATTGGTTAGCCCAAATGGCATAACCACAAACTCAAAATGACCATAGCGAGTACGAAAGGCGATCTTAGAAATGTCTTCTTCCCGAAAAAGCAATTGATGGTCTTCATTATCTTTTCTTTGTCTCTTCTGTACGAGTTGAACAACATGGTGTTCAGATGCCTCTTCTCTTTTTTGAACTCTTGCCTGGTTTCGCCGAGCATGGACCTCACCTCCATGAATCATGTGGATGACACCCGAAGTGGTCTGGTCCCCATCTGAACAGTCACCCCGCCTATCCGCCCGCCGAGGCCAATTATCCTAGGTAGGTATTTGGGCAATATACTATTTCAAATTACCAACCTCCACAAGCTCTTCCAAGAATTGCTTGAAGACTTGACATTGCTCGGTAATGTGTCCGAAGTGCCTATGATAGCTACATTTTAACCCAGTTGCCTCCAGCTCTTCCCGATTTCCCCTGCTATGCGGGCCACCTCTAGAATGGCTCATTCTGCAAGGGGAAAACTAGACAGAATATTGGAACGTTGAATGTGGTCCTGACTGCTTTACAAGTCTCTCGACCTGGTTTAGGCATCCCCAAGAAAGGAAGCCTGTTGAAATTAGTCTGTTGTGCGGCAGGGGCTTGTTCCCTCTTCTCGAGGAAATTTTGCCGTGGTGCCGACTTCTTCTTTTTCTTCTTACCTTCTGACTCCACCATATTAGCGCGGTAGTGCTTGTTGGTAGAGCAGCTTGCCTCCCTATATGATTCTTCTTCCAGCTTGGTGTGCTGCTCCACCATCTCCATGAGCTCGGGAAAAATTTCCATTGGGTTCAAGGTCAGGGATTCCCTTAGTTTATCACCAAAGGAAAGGCCCAACCTGAACATTGACACAACCTACTTCACGCTGCAATCCTCGACCTCGTTGTACATTTCCACGTACCTCCTGGCATACTCCCTAAGATTCTCATTAGATCATTTTCTCAATGACGTCAAAGAATCGAAGTGTTTTGGAGCAGCACGGTTGGTCATGAAATGTCCAATGAATGCATCGGCTAATTGCTCCCAACTGGTGATGGAATGTTGTGGATGCTTGTGGTACCAAGTCAGTGTTGAGTGTCCAAGACTTGATGCAAACATTCTGCAATATAGTAACTCATCACCCTTATAGAGGATGAGAGCCTGTTGGTAGTCCTTGAGATGTGCAATGGTGTCAACCTTCCCATCATACTTTGGAAAGTTTGGAAGGGTAAAATCCCTTGGGATCCTGTAGAAGATGATCTCCCTGGACAAATGAGATGATGTAATCTACTAGACAACATGCCTAGCAGTCTCCTGGGAAGTTCCCCTACCCCTGAGACGCTCGTCAATACACTTTTGCAAATTATTGATCTCTGTTGGGGCTGGATTGTTCCCCCTTATGAATTTTGTAATGCTGACATAGGAACTCTGGGACAGAGCTGCCTAGACATGCCTCATTCACATGACTTCTTGTTCTGTTGTGGCGCTCTTTCGGTTGTCGGGGATCCCTAACCACCCTCCTCTATCTCTGAGGGGGTGGATCCCTTCCTCCCATGTTCGCACCAGGTACCCTCCCTAAGGCATTAGGCGCCATTCCCTAGCCCCCAACAACCCTTGGGTTGGTATTAGCTGTTCGTCTTCCCTCGCTCTCTGATAGATCAATCACCGGCGGCGCCTAGTCCACTGGCTTGGGATTCTGCTGCTGGCCCATGCATTCCATTTCCCTTTCCAAATGCTTGATTATGTTTTCCTGAGCCTTGACAAGTTCCACCAGATCCTCATCCCTAACATACCTAGATCTGGATCGGGATTGAGAACCCAGAGAATGTGTCCTACTATCTTCTTTATCTGAATAATCGGCATCCATATCAAAATATTATTCATCCTCCATATTTCCAGCATCTATCGCTTCAACTTCTTTTCCCTTCCCAACACGTTGACTTGGTCCTCCATGCACAAATCTCTGGAAACAAGAATGACCATTGGACTTCTTTGGCATTGGCGGTGGTCATGGGTGATTCTCCATGGCCCTCTTACTATCTCCAGTTGTTGATACTCCATTTTAACCCACTGCCCGAAGATTAGAAAATCGAATCCCGGGATGGTCATATTTGCAATTATTGATTGTCCGAACTGTCTGAATCGGTCGAACAAATATCGAACTACAAGCGACGGGTCTCAAATTTTGAAGAAATGTCCGGAATACATAAACGAAGAATTACCCAAAGAAATATTGCAAAGAAAATGAGCAGTTTGGAAATAATATGGTCTGAATGGCTAAAATCAACACCAGAAACAGTAAATCAAGTCGGTATGGGCAGAATTGTGCTCGGAGATCCAAAAATTCAATTTTCAATGCCAATATGTCGGTAACAGTATTCCTGAGGAAACGATATACCAAACTATGACAGAGGTCTAAAAATCAGAATTTAATTGGCTGGCAGAGTTATTTTGTTCAGAGCAACATAACGGAGCGAGCTGACATTAGAATGACGCGGTACAATTTTTTATAATTCCCTGGCAAAGAAATAGACATTTACTGCGAAATCATTCTCGATAGAAAAGTAGCGGATTAAAGGGCGGACGTTCAAAATAACAGCCCTGAAATTACCTTTTTCACCAAAGTACATTCAGCACGAGGCAAAAAATTTCTCATGATCTAGACAGCGAGGCGAATTCAATGACTATATTCAGCAACGAATTGGTCACCCGAATCATCACCCGACGACACGATGCGCGATGGTTCGTGGTAGGATCTATCGTCGACAAATGGACAAAAGTTTAATACTTTTTCCAAAAGTATATCCCCCCAACATTCGGACCCCAAATCAGGGGGGAATACATCCAAAATATGCCATATTCCTTCCCCAAAACATGCAACCACTCGCACAACCACTTAGATAAAGTTGACGTCATGTCTCATCTATAGGTGCGACATAGTTCTATATAAGCAGAGGCCATTCAGGCAATTTGAAGAGAGAGAGTGATACATCATAAATTGCTGGCAATACACTCCAGCAACTATTCTCCCGGGCAGAAGCCCCAAAACCTCAAAAATTCCTCAAATCCTTAGCCAAAAATCAACACGAGCCTCTTTCGATCTAAACCCAACTTCGCGATCGATATTTCTAGTCCATTTCCAGTTTCAAAATAGCCCCAAATCAGTACCTATTTCAATCCCGAGACTAAAGTTCTCTCCCGAAATCAATTCAACCTTTAAAACCCTAAGTCGTCTCATTCCCGAAAAATCCCAAAAAACGCTCGTCCTAGTAGAAGCTCTACCGAAATTTAGTCAATAAATTTCGACGAGTTTTCCTTTTTATTTTTCCAGTTTATATTTGTTTAGGAAAGTCCCGTTATATATTTCCAGATTATAGTAGGGGTTGTAACGACCCGTAATTTATAAAGTATTTTCGAAGTTTAAATCGCATTTTCAATTAAATTAGAAATCTTGATTTATTTTTATCTTAAAATTTTATCGCGATTTTAAGATGGTTGACCCTATAATATGATAGAGAATTCGATTACGAATCCAACGAGACTTGAATCACCTCAATCGGAGGTCAGACGAAAAAATTATCAACGTTTGAAGTTTTCTTTGAAATTTTTTTAAGGCCGATCGGTACACGAATTCGGGGTCGACCGGTCGGGATAGCTCAGTGGGCATTTTGATTAAGTCGTGACCGGTACACGATACCCACGTCGACCGGTCGCCGTATTTCAGAGAGGTATTCTGAATATCCTCGACCGGTCGAGCCAAATGCTTCGACCGGTCGTGAAGGCAAAGTTTCGCACAGATGGGTTTTCATTAAGGGTATTCTTGTCTTTTCTTCTTGGGGGCTATATATATCTTTGGGAGCCCGAATTATATCATTTCCACTCATCTCCTACCTCTCTCTAACCCTATTCTCTCAAAACCTACCTACCTCCATTGTTACCCAAGCTTGGAGCTTGAAAACCAAGGCTCTAGGAGGCTCGAATCAAGAAATGCGAAGAAGAAACGATGATCCTAGCGGCGAGATCTACGAGGGAAGCACCATTTCGTCGTCATTCTTCAAAAATCCGAAGTTAGGATTTTATCAAAGCTCTTCTAAGGTAGGATTTATCTATCTTTAACATTGTTTGTGTTTGTGCCTCCCCTCCTTGCCCTTGAAATTCCTTTGTGTTGGGTGATTTTCGTAAGAAAAACATTTGATTGAAATTAACCTAGAATGACACTTGTATTCACGAAATTGATGGGTTAGGGGAAGTCTCTAGGGTCATACCTAGTGTATAATACGTTCAATTTCATATTGTAATCACCCACGAGAAAAGCCCCAAATTGACATAAACCCTAGTTTGAAAAAATTGAGGGTTTTGGTCTAAATGACCTTGGATATCTAAATTGACTTCGGAAATGGGCAATTGGGTGCGAAACAATCCTAACAGATGGGGTTTTGTCATATGCCATGTTCAACAAATAATTAACGTGCGTTGGTTACGTCACGGGTTACTACCCCGCATGTATGATCAAATTACTCGAACGATACACTTGTTACCTTGACGATACACGGGTTACATTGATGTGTTATCCGGGACTGCGCCTTGTTCAGGGGCCTCCCCGATATACACTTGTTACATTGACGTACTATGCGGGACTGCGCCTTGTTCAGTGGCCTCCCAAACACTGTGACTATGATATGGGATTTGATACTTGATATGGGGCGCCTTGTTCAGGGGTCCTGGGATGGTCGCTCCATCCACGACATTGTGCACAATGGGGGCATCGTGAGCCCTCCCAACGTTATTGGGGAAGCTGAAGAGGGTTGGTTAGTGTGTTGACGAGCCACTAACTGAGCCTTGCCATATCCATGTCACTATAATTGAAAAATTAAGGGTGCCTTGTTCAGGGATCCACTCGACACTACGATGATATCGAATGCCTTGCTTAGGGGTTCCGGAAGTTGATACTAAGGGTGCCTTGCCTAGGGATCCTATCTTGACACTTAACGTTAGAATGCCTTGACTAGGGATTCTCTTATTTGACATGATGCACTATATAGAATAAATGTGAACTTAACCAATGGTTTTATAATATTAAAGGAATACCTATGGCTACCTATTGTGGACTCTTGTTTAGATATTCACTACAAATGCTTATCTCACTTATTTGTGGACTCTTGTCTAGTTGCCCCTTGGAAGTTATTCATCGATTCAAATGGAACGGTAACTTGTTCTTATATCGACTCTTGTCTTGGAGTCTCTTGCACCTCTTTACCTTGGTTGGCTCGATATGTCACTAAGTCTTAGTGGGATCATTTGCCTCGCATTGCATAGCTCATTCATGTTGATATCTCTTGTATAGTTCACACATTTGTCACGCCAAGCATAAATGATGTTATTGATAGATATTTCCTACTTTGGCGTGACACGCCTTCTATTTTTAACTCCACAGGTAAGGACCCGGTTTTAGAATATCTTGGAGCACATTGATATTTGGAGCTCTTGGAAGACTTATGCTTTTTCATTTAATTTCAAATTAGCCCTTGGGGTTATAATAGAAGTAATGGTTTTGTAATAACTAGATTTCTCTAGCTACTTCTCTCTCTCTCTTTCATGTGTTGGATTTTATGTTCTTTTCCGCATTCACTCTTGGATTTTCTTGTGTACGTGTGATGGGATGTTTTGGTTATTAGACTTATTTTAAAAATGTGATGGTTCTTGTTGTTTCCCTATTTATTAAATGATTTCAAAAAAATGGTTTGAAAATCCAGGGCGTGACAACTTGGTCTCAGAGCTTTCGGTTTCGAAAACTTAGGCCTTTGGGGAGACTCTTAGTCTCTATGGGTTGCATTGGGTTTGAGTTTGCATCATTTAGCATATGTGTGTGAGCATTTGAGCATGCATTGGCAAATAATCCCTAGGTCGGTACTAGTTATGATACAATCTCCGTGTGTTGTTCCTCTTATCGAGTATGTTCCTTTCTATCGATTCCATTGTCCATGAGAATCCATCTCTGACTTAGTTGAGTATGTTCCTTATTGCTTGAGCCTTGTTTTGTACTCCGTTCTTATCATCCTCGTGATCTTTTATAGAATGCCTCCACGTCGCGCTATTGCTTCGGGAAGGGGTCGTAGGAATGAAGTTCAAGATACACGTAGCGAAGAGGTGAACGATCATCGAGTAGGTATGGAGGAAGATGCACCTCCTGTTGTTCTAGTTCCTGAGGGGCTAGTAACTCCTAGTCAGTTTGCACGTGAGCTTGCGGCCGCCATGGTCGAAGCTAGTCGAGGATTTGGAGCTCCTAGGGAGAATGCGGGAAACCGCACGATCGAGGCACTTAGGGAGTTCAGGCGGATGGATCCCCCTAGGTTCAATGGGGAAGGCGATCCACTTGATGCCGATCACTGGTTATACGATATTCGAAAGGTGTTGGACACTATGGATATCACGGAGGATAAGCTTCGTATTTCTTTTGCCACTTACCAGCTTACAGGAGAGGCCACCTAGTGGTGGAGTTCCGTTATTGAGATGAGGCGCGCTAGCCTACTCGCCAGTGGAGATGCTGATCCACAGGCCATTCTGGATCCTATCCGTTCGATGACTTGGGCAGATTTTAAGACAGTCTTTGAGAGCCAGTACTTCCCCGAGAGTTATTGGGAGAATTTGAGGGAGCAGTTCAAAAGACTGGAGCAGGGATCGATGACTGTGTCCCGGTACGCGCTACGATTCCAGGCATTGTCCCGTTTCGCTACGGACTTGGTTAGTTCGGAGGAGCGAAAATGCAAGAGGTTTGAGAAGGGTTTTCACCCTTCAGTTCAGCGACTTGTGATGAGTCAGCGCATCCGACTCTTTGCTGATATAGTTGATTGTGCGAGGGCTATTGAGCCCAAGAGAGATCAGCAGAAAGATGTGAAGGTGTGGGAACTGCAGAGGCAGGTTTCAAATTCTAGTTCTTCTTCAGGCAGCTTCGGAAAGAAGCGACAGCGAGAGCAGTCTCGTTTCTCTAGAGGCCAGCGGTCTCATGCCAGTTCCGGATCTATTCGGACTCCAGTTGTTTGCCATCGATGCCATCAGACAGGGCATATTCGTGCCGATTGCAGAGTTCTATCGTGCCACGAGTATGGTCAGTTAGGCCATATGGTCAGAGATTGCCCAGGGAAGGGTAGTGGTCGTGGTGATATGAGATCATCCCAGCAGCAGCAGCAGAGGAGTGGGCATCAGCGTCCACAGCAGTCAGGACCAGTAGTTTATGTCCAGGCTTCTCGTGTTGGCGGGGTCGTGACTCCTGCCAGGCCAGCTCAGCAGTTCCAGCCAAGGGGCGGGTATCAGCAGGGTCCGACGACCCATGGCAGGGCTTTTTCCATTCCAGCAGTCTCTTCCCCATCGATTTCTCACCAGCAGCCAGAGACTTCAGTTGTTCGTGGTATGTTTCTTGTTTACAATTCTTGGGCCAATGTACTCTTTGATTCCGGTGCATCGCACTCTTTTCTTGCTCCATCTTTTGTACATGCTTTGGAGCTTGATGTGGATGTTCTGGATCTACCACTGTTTGTTGATACCCCAGTTGGAGTCCGTGTCCGTTTGGACAGAGTTTGCAGAGATTGCGAGTTGACATTACAGGACCACCGTTTCACGTTTGACTTTATAGTTCTGAGAATAACCGCTTTCGACCTTATTCTTGGGATAGATTGGCTGTCTACTTTCCATGCCCACATCGACTGTCATCGGCGCCGAGTGTGAGTGTTCTCTCCAGAGGGAGTCTATTTCTATGTCTATGGTGATAGGAAGGAGTCAGTCGATTCTTGTTTTTACGATTCCAGAGACCGCAATTCTGTCAGTTGTTTGCTTGTCAGCCTTAGTCTGGATGATGATTCTTCCCAGTGTGGGGAATTACCACTAGTTGTTTGCGAGTTCCTAGATGTCTTTCCGGCGGAGTTACCTGGTTTGCCACCTAGGCGAGAGGTGGAATTCTCTATTGATTTATTGTCTGGTACGTCTCCGATTTCTGTGCCACCTTATAGATTTGCGCCGATAGAGTTGCGGGAGTTGAAGTCCCAGTTACAGGAGTTGTACGAGTTGGGTTTTATTCGGCCTAGTTCATCACCTTGGGGTGCTCCAGCTTTATTTGCAAAGAAGAAGGACGGTTCGTTGCGACTATGCATTGATTACCGAAAGTCAAACCGTGTAATGGTGAAGAACAAGTATCCTATGCCAAGGATCGACGATTTATTTGACCAGTTGCGTGGTTCGACATGTTTATCTAAGATAGAATTTCGTTCTGGTTATCATCAGTTGTTAGTACGGGCAGAGGACATTCCTAAGACGGCGTTTCGTACTCGTTATGGCCATTATGAGTTCGTGGTCATGCCATTCGGTTTGACGAATGCCCGAGCTACGTTCATGGATCTCATGAATCGTATTTTTCGCATCCATCTTGATCGGTTCGTTGTGGTATTTGTTGATGACCTCCTTATCTATTCGGCTTCTGAGGAGGAGCACCAGATTCATCTTCGGGTTATGTTAGAATTGGTTAGAGAGCATCATCTTTATGCCAAACTTAGCAAGTGTGAGTTTTGGCTTCCGGAGGTAAAGTTCCTTGGTCATGTTGTATCGCAAGGTGGAGTTCCTATTGACCCGAGCAAGATCGACGCAGTTTCCTTGTGGCCGCGTCCCCAGAGTGTCTTCGATGTTCGCAGTTTTCTTGGACTTGCAGGTTATTATCGGAGATTCGTTCTAGACTTCTCTCGATTGGCTGGACCTATGACTCGCTTGACCCGGAAGGGTGTTCCATTTTCTTGGGATGATGATTGTGAGAAGGCGTTTGAGGAGTTGAAGCGACGATTGACTTCAGCACCTATCCTTATTGTTCCCGAGCGAGGAGTTGGTTATTCGGTTTATTGTGACGCTTCGCACAATGGCTTAGGGTGTGTGTTGATGCAAGGAGGCAAAGTAGTTGCTTACGGTTCACGGCAGTTGAAGATGCACGAGCGCAATTATTCGACACGTGATTTGGAGTTAGCAGCGATTGTCTTTGCATTGAAGATGTGGAAAAATTATTTGTATGGCGAGAAATGTGAGGTGTTTTCCGATCATAAAAGTTTGAAGTACTTGTTCACTCAAAAAGAGCTCAATTTGCGACAGTGGCATTGGATGGAACATTTGGAAGATTATGATTTCGAGTTGCACTATCATCCCTGTAAGGAAAATGTTGTTGCGGACGCTTTGAGTAGGAAGTCGTCTCACTTGGCTAGCTTGGCAGTTCTTGATTGGAGGTCGATGGAGGACTTAAGTCCGTTTGTTCTACACGTAGAGGAGACCAGAGAGCAGGCCACATTATGCAATTTTTTTATTCATTCGGAGCTTTCTCGTTGGGTGACCGAGATGCAAGCTGATGATTCAGAGGCAGTGGAGTTGCGTGCAAAGTTCCTTAGCGGTGATGCACGACAGGGTTGGATGATTCATTCGGATTCCAGTTTGCGTTATCTTGGCCGATTGTTTGTTCTCGATTCTTGCCGAGGAGGTATATTGTGCGAGTTTCACCATTCACCATTGGCGGTTTATTCTGGAGGTACGAAAATGTATCATGATTTTCGACGATAGTTTTGGTGGCCAGGGATGAATAAGGATGTGGCAGTGTTTGTTTCCAGATGCCTTACTTGTCAGAAAGTAAAGACCGAACATCAGCGACCAGCGTGTTTACTTCAGCCATTGCCGATCGCAGAATGGAAGGGGGAACATGTGACGATGGACTTTGCTTCTGGATTTTCGAGATCACCTAGTGGGCAGGATGCCATTTGGATTATCGTGGACCGACTAACGAAGACAGCACACTTTCTTCCTATTTGTGTTGCTCAATCCGTGGATTCCTTGAGCCGATTGTACACTAGAGAGATTATCCGACTTCACGGCGTGCCATCATCTATTGTATCCGATCGAGATCCCCGTTTTACTTCTCGTTTTTGGCGAAGTTTGCAGGCTTCACTTGGGTCGAAGCTCATGTTTAGCACATCTTTCCACCCTCAGACCGACGGGCAGTCCGAGCGTACCATACAGATTCTGGAGGACATGTTGCGTGCCTGTGTGTTAGATTTTTAGGGGAGTTGGGTTGATCATCTACCTTTGATCGAGTTCGCATATAATAATAGTTTTCACTCGAGTATTGGTATGGCACCTTTCGAGGCCTTGTACGGTAGGCCATGCCGCTCACCCATTTGTTGGCTTGACGTTGGAGAGTCCGCTATCCTTGGTCCTGAGATGACACGACAAATCACCGAACAAATCAAAATCATTCATCAGAGATTGCTTATGGCCTAGAGTCTGTCACGCCCCAGATTTTCAAGTCATTTTTTTTAAATTAAAGAAATGCATAAATATCTTGTACAACCCATTCTAACAACAAGGGGCCGTGAGTGAAGAAGTACAAACATAACCTTTTTACAAACATGCGGAAGTAAACTTTGACTATTCTTTTCTTTCAAATGAAACTCACTTGAGATTTAGATACAACAATACTTTACATGGAAACTTGCTTGCATTAGAAAAACTACAACTTTTATGATAAGGGAGTGCCCGTAGGCTACAAAGGGAAAAAAAAGGGAAACCAAATTAATGATTTAAAATAAAGCATGCTTCTCACCACAAGGAACTAGAGCAAGCCTAAGCTGACCCCTCTATAAGCAAGCCAACCCTGTAAATCTTGCAAAGAACTGTAGGAAAAAGGTTGAGTCATAAAGACCCAGCAAACATGCGACTATTAAGTGAAAATGAGGTATGGTGAATATGTGCAAGGTGGGTGTATCCTACTTATGCAATCCCAAGCATGTTGTCAATCATCATACCCAAGTTATCAAGTTCGATCCCAAGTCTACACAACCACACCCCACTAGTCATGAACACACTCATATCTATTAAGAACCTTTACCATTTGCATCTATCCAACTATCACAACGAACAAGTCAAACCTTCTATTTGGACAACCAAACCTCAACTGAAAGACGACCATTAACTAGTGTCAAGAACATTACACAAAAGTCATTTAATGCATCTAGCCCGATAAAATCACACTTGACGAATGGAAGAGTACTCATCTAAGGGTTTCACTATCACAAGGTTCGAAT
>NMUG010005160.1:0-13318 GCA_002855965.1 Monotropa hypopitys | reverse complement strand
AGTAATAGCCGTAGGAAGATACTATTACTGGCAAATTTAAAATTTGCCCCGGTGATCGTAAAAAGATAACACCGGGACGTAAAAATTTAACTGAGTTACCTAAGTAATAGCCTTAGGAAGTTTGCTACCACTAGCAAAATTTAAAATTTGCCCCAATGATCGTAAAAAGATAATACTGGAACGTAAAAATTTAACTAAGTTCCCTGAGTAATACCCTTAAGAAGTTTGCTACTACTGGCAAAATTTAGAATTTGCCCCAATGATCGTAAAAAGATAACACCGGATGTAAAAATTTAACTGATATACCTGAGTAATAGCCTTAAGAAGTTTGCTACTACTGGAAAAATTTAAAATTTGCCCCAGTGATCGTAAAAAGATAACACCGGATGTAAAAATTTAACAGAGTTACCTGAGTAATAGCCTTAAGAAGTTTGCTACTACTGGCAAAATTTAAAATTTGCCCCAGTGATCATAAAAAGATAACACCGGATGTAAAAATTTAACAGAGTTACCTGAGTAATAGCCTTAAGAAGTTTGTTACTACTGGCAAAATTTAAAATTTGCCCCAGTGATCGTAAAAAGATAACACCGGATGTAAAAATTTAACAGAGTTACCTGAGTAATAGCCTTAAGAAGTTTGCTACTACTGGTAAAATTTAAAATTTGCCCCAGTGATCGTAAAAAGATAACACTGGAACGTAAAAATTTAACAGCATTACCTGAATAATAGCCTTAAGAAGTTTGCTACTACTGGCAAAATTTAAAATTTTCCCCAGTGGTCATAAAAAGATAACACTAGATGTAAAAATTTAACAGCGTTACCTGAGTAATAGCCTTAGGAAGTTTGCTACTACTGGCAAAATTTAAAATTTGCCCTAGTGATCGTAAAAAGATAACACCGGGTTGTTTGATACTGCAAAACTCGTAGCCTTAGAAAGATGCTAGCTGGATATTTGAATGCGTAAGTATGTGGCCCTAGGTAGTTGCCGGCATAAGTCTTAAAATACAAACCTGTAGTCCTAGAAAGATGCTACTGTAGGTTTTGGAAATACAAACCCGTAATCCCAAGTAGGTATTACTGTAGGTTTGGAGAATGCGAACCCGTAATCCTAAAAAGGTCTTACTGTCGGTTCGGGAATATAAATCCGTAGTCTTAAGTTGATACTACTGGGATTCCTTGGAAATGCAAACTTGTAGTCCTAGGCGGATACTACTGTAGGTTCGAAAAATTTAATCACGTCGATAATCATAGGAAGAAGTTATCGAACGATTGTACCTGTAGGATTTGTAAATATTTGTTACCTGAACTTGAGTCTCTTGACTAGCAGGGTTTTAATGATTTGCTCCTTTGCTTTGCAGGATGACTTCTCGACATCGATCGGGGAAGGAGCCTGTAGATGAGGCTGGACCTTCCAGACCTACTGACGAGGCTGGGCCTTCTGTACTGGTAGAGGAGGAGGAGGGGGAGGAGCTTCCCTTCGACATAGATGACATTGACTTCATGATGGATGTTGGCTCTACGGCGGCAACCAGGTTTGGATACTATGAGGTTTTTTCCCCAGACGGTGTGGGGTGTCAGTTGAGAGGGACGATGGTTCCCGAGGAGCTCCGAGAGGCCATCTTGAGTGTTCGTGATACACCGCTTCTGATGCATCTTCGATCACATCCTTCGATGTATTTACGCGCATGGACAGTTCTACCTGAGAGGACCTTCTACGGAGCATGGTATCAGGCAGTTGAGGTGTGCAATGATGCACACCCCGTATATAGGAATTTTCTGGTCGAGCAGGATTTGGCGATTTTCTAACCATCCCCCCATTTTGCACCAAGCATACACTGATTCGGGCCCTGGCCGAGCGTTGGTTCAGCGAGACCAACACGTTGCATTTAGGAGACTGTGAGTTAGGTGTTACCCCTTTTGAGTTGGTAGTCAACACAGGTCTCAAATTTTAAGGGCTCCCTGTACAGAAGACGGAGGGGACCGCTATGGATGCAGAGAGGGTGTTGGGCATTCATCCTCATGAGTTGAATGGGAGACGGATCCCTGGTTCTGTGCTGAGAGGCGGCGATTTCTTCTATGCCATAGAGTACAATGGCTTGTTGTTCCAGCGGCAGCGTCGTTTACTCTTGTATCTACTGGTGTCGTGCTTTCTATGCAACAACGGCACCTTGTTTTCGATTGCTTACGTTGGGATCGTGGATTTCCCCAACAGTGCCCTATATGATTGGGGATCTTTTACTTTTGCTTCATTCCTCCAGGCGATGCGGAGGAGAGTCAGTTACCCAGTGCCAACACAGCTAGGGTTTTGGCCCTTTCTTCTGTGGTGGTCGTTCGAGCATATGAGCGTAGGACGCCCCCGTTCTACTAGCCTGGAGTATTTCATTCCGAGGGCCCAGATGTGGCCACGCCCGTCTGCGCGTTCTGTAGATTTGCTAGATTTCATGACACTCCGCTCTCAGTTGGAGCTTGTCATGCCAAAGGACATCACTTGGCAGCCATTTCATTTCATGGCTGGGTGGGAGACTTATGCAGTCGAGGTATATTTGTCGTCTCGACGATGCACGTTCTTTTCTTATACCTCCTGGGAGTTATATATGGGCGACCACTGTTGGCGGCAGACGACGGGAGAGGTACGGATCTCCAGGTGCCCGCGTACTGCCACTTTTGGACAGGATTGGTCTCCGATTGCGGGAGATTATGATGTAGCTAGGTTCATGAGGATGGGGGATTACACTATCTGGTTTCGGCGCATATCCATTGGCCGCTTCACCACTACGACCCAGGTTAGAGGAGGACGATCGATCGGCGCTGAGCAGGATCGGTTCTTTTAGATGATGAAGAGTGCTGATCGCAGAGCCCAGACTTCCCAGCCTATCTCTGATGAGGAGAATTTGAAACTGTTTCAGGATTTTCAGCGATGGCAGGAGTAGCAGAGAGCAGTACCACCAAGACCGCAGTTTCCTCCAGCTGAGGTATGTAAACACAGTAGTTTACTTTCTGTCTTTTCATTTCATAGATCTATATAGACCTATTTTACTGTCTTTTCTGCTTTTCTAATGGATTTATTTTGCTGTTTTCAGGCTGCTCCAGATCCCCCGAGAGGTTCAGTGGACAGGAGACCCAGACGCCGAGGACGGCGAGGCGGTGGTGGGAGCAGGGATGTCTTATATACCTACTGCACAGTCATAGATTTTTTTCGTAGCTTGATAGCATAGCCTTTGTTTTTTTCAACAGGACACTATGTATAGTTAGCCCTTTTTGTTCTTCTTTTTGTAGCAGGGCACTCTGTATTAGTTAACCCTTTTTGTTCTTTCTTTTTCTTTATGTATCATTCTACATGTAATGTATTTAATTTTAATTTATCTCTATCTGTTGTGCTTCTCTTCCTTTTATGATCTATTATACTACACAGCATAGATGTAAAAAAAAGGATATTGATACATGTTTCTCCTTTGTAGGGAAATGTCGTTTGCACTTGCGTTTGTTGCACTCTTAGTTGCTTGGTGGGTGTCTTTTACCCCAGCTGAGCGGCTTATGTTCGAGCAGTTGTTTGGCGGATTGGCCAATCTTTTGACCGTTTGCATCGCCCCTGACTTTCTACTGGTTGTTGTAGGATATTGATACCGACTCTAAGTCTGTTCCGCTTTGGCTATCATGAGATGACTCCTACGTTGGAGGAGTATTAGTTTGTTCTGAGGATGCAGTCGTCTCTGGAGACCGTGGCATGCATATTCCCTGTCGGGAATGCATGGACTGCTTTCTATGCTTTGATTGGTCTGAAGAGGACCTCGTTGGTCTGTGATGACATTGACGGGATTCCAACTATGCGACCTAACTTTGTGTGGAGTTTATTTGGCGATGAGGCTTACTATGATCCATAGGGGGGGCGATTTTGCCAAACTTCCTGACAGTGGTGCGGGTTCCCGTAGACGCATCTGTGCCTTCGCATTTGTATTGTTGGTGGGGTTATTCTTCCCGAGGAATGATGGGCAGTTAAATCTGCATGTGGTTTTCTGGGTAGATGCTGTGATCGAGGGACAAACCATCATTCCAGCGATTTTGGCAGAGACATACAGAGGACTGACTTTGTACCTGCTATCTCATGATTCCCGCGTCTGCAGCGGTATAGAGTTGCTGTATGTATGGCTTGTTGCCCATATATTCAAGAGTCATTCATCCCATCCTAAATGGTTTTCTGACGTATCCTTGCAGTTTTTGGTTGAACATATCACTAATATACCACGCATCCATCAGCAGTTGGATACTTGGATTGTAGCATTGGATAGCATTACACCGGACACCATTGTATGGGACATCAACATTTTCAGTGCTATGACGCATGTTGTGATTGTGCATGGGCTAGGTGTGTCCTTTCTGCCCTTGGTTGGATTACATGGTGTGGTACCGTATCATGGATGTCACTTTCTTAGACAATTCGGGCTTTACCAGGATGTTCCGGCTTCTACTTCACTATTTGACAGTAGCAGATATCACTTTGATTTTGCTAATGACATGGCACATCCGCTGATTGGAGAGGCTTCTGCTATGTGGGCTCAGCGGATTTTGATTTCGTCTTCTCAAACCAGCGATAGTCACGGTATTTCGGAGTCCTATCTGCATTGGATTTCTGAGGAGATTGACCGCCAGGCTGGCATTGTAGCCAATTTCCCGGTTTACTTGGACACCTTTCTGTTACCACAGTGGTCAACATATCTAGCGATGCAGACCTCGAGCTACACTTTAGAGACGATACAGTCACACTCTCAGCATGCACAGATGACGGGTGAAAGAGATACGGCTGTCCGGCAGTCCCGTTCTGTTACCAGGGAGCGAGATTTTCTACATCGAGATGTTAATCACTTATCCCTATAGTTTTCCAGCATAGAGGTTGCTACAGGCAGTTTGCAGCGAGACCTTGCGGATGCCAGAGCTTCGGCTAGCTCTACCAGCACAGTGGCCGGTTTGGAGGATTCATTACAACATGCGGCTCGGCGGCATGAGGCTCAGCTAGAGGAGATTATCATACTCTTACGCGAGGTGGCAGACCTTGACCAGGTAGTCAATGAGTCTTATGATTTCATTGGTGATCTTGACGATGATAGAGATCGGCTACAGGAGGATTTTGACACCCTGACTAGATCCTATCACAGATCACTTGTTGAGATCCGGAGGTGGTGCCTCAGACTACGTGCGGCTCGTCGGTGCTTGGCTGGAGAGAGGGGATTTCACTTCCATGATGTAGAGGGTTTACGATCTAGTTTTGCATCCATGGATTATCTATTCCCAGGCGGTTATCCAGACATGGCTTAGTTGCACACATTGATACGGATGCTTCATTGCTTGTTATAGGTTGATAGATCGGGCACTGTGACTGGTACCACATTGACCACCCGATACAGAGAAATGTGCCAGGCTTTGTTGGGCTTGCTGAATGCGTTCTCGCGGGAAGACCTGCAATGACCAGCATATTTGCATTCTATATTTATTTTTCAGTTATGCAATGTCATTGTACTTCTTTTTTATGTATGAGAATATTTCTACTATCTGCAATCTTTATCAAATAAGTAAATATATTCTCGAACACATATGCTTCTCTGAAAATGGAGATTGATACTCAATTGAAGTAAATAAACTTGAATAATTTTATGAATAAGGCCCGATCGATAAATCGAAGGCGGAAACCTTGGTTCATTCTTTCTTTAAAAATTGTTTTTGCAATTTTTAACACGTGAAGTGACAGGCTGCTTAGGATAAATCGAACTAGATCTTCAAAGAAACTGTTTCTTCAGAAGGCCGATTGTTATGCAGACGTCAGTTCTGACTTCAACTGTTGCCCGGATGTGTTCTGTCGGCTTAGCTGGTTTTGGAGAATGATCTCGTGTGTGTGTGTTTCATCAGGTTTTTCTTTATCCATTATTTTCATAACCCCCTTTCGGGTGATGATTACGCCGGATGCCGTTTGATTTTTGATTCCGATTTTGCTATGGTTCCCTCTCGGGTTTTAACCGTACTGGATTGATCCATTTTTGCCACAGCCTCCTCTTGGGTTTTGACTACACTAGATTTATCCCATTTGTTTTTGCCAAGGTCCCCTCTCGGGTTTTAACCATACTGGGCTTTTCCATTTTTGCCATAGTTTTTCTTCTCAGGTTTTAACTATGCCGGATGTTTTTTTGATAATGATCAAAATTTTGGACTTCGCCAAGACACAAGCTTCTCGACTAAGTTCCGATGCTTTTGAACGAATATGAGCACTTCCGATTACGAGAAGAGGCTAAAGAATTTAGAAAGAGATGGAGGAGAGATCTTTTATAGAATCCACCTTTTTATTTGTGTAAGGGGTAGTGATTTTTTTTTGATCATCGAATTGTCGTGATAATGCTGAATATATATATATTTTTGTATCGCTCTTTTCAGATAAGAGGAGAAGGAGAAAATTATGATTGAAGTCTCAAAAGAAGGAGTGGAAATGCTACTTCACTCAAATTGCATCATATCTTTAGTAAGAGGATGATGTCTTTTGGAAATTTAAAATTGTGATCCCAAATTTAGAAAAGCTGCTACAAATATGGTATGGTAGATCTTCAGTATATCTGTGTTGAAGAAAAAGGGGGAACTTGAATCCATTCGTTACTTTAAGGATGGCAGTTCCGCCTGATAGCACTTTGGCAAGGGCCTTTGATAGTTGGGAGAGAATATCCCGTTTGCTTCTTCTTGAATAGAGAGAATCTGCTTCGAAATCGAGTTGCTTTGCTGAAAGACTCGTGGTCGTCGAAGCCTTTATGGTTCTCCATTGATAGTATTGTACATGACAGACTGCTGTTAGTCTCTTTTCATCTAGGGGAGGTCAACTGCTCATGTCGGACCTTAACTTGTTATGTATTTTCCGTTGCGGATTCCATTATGACATGGAGCAACGGGATTTGAATTTCAAGAGTGAAGATGGCTTCATAGTCGTAAAATAGGCAGTGTTCTGGTAAAAGTCTTTATGGGAGTTTTTGGTAACCGTTCTGAAGGTTACGGGTGAAATTGGTTTGGGCTCAGAGCCTTCATGTTGTTCTGTCGGTTTCTGATCGGATCCTGATCCGATTTGCCTTTGCATTTGTACACTCGACGTGTTAAATTTTGTTCGATTATTTTCTAGTTTGAAAGGATGAACGTTTGGTTTTTTAAAATTTGTTTTGCTTTCTTTTTTTTGCTTAACAGAGAAGATAAACGTGCAGAATATATAAAACTTTTTCTTGATATTCAGACATTGCAAGGTTGAAAAACATATATCATACAGATGTAGAATTTATTGACATTTCATAACAGAAAATGAAACATACAACAAATAACATGCATAGTTTTGCCGCAGCTTACCATGATACGCGGTCTTGCTGGATTGGACAGACCATCCAGTTGGATAGAAGTGTTTTTCTTCTTACCGAGATATGACAGTTAGCAGGGATTCTTCAAAGATCCTTTTATTCCCTAGTAATTTGGGAATAGATTCATGGTGACTTTGGGAGGCGGCCTAGGACCCTCTAATTTTATTGTTTCAGAGTCGATAAGGTCATGCACCTTGTGTTTCAACGTCCAACAATTTTCTATATTGTGACCGGTTTGGCCTGAATGGTATAGGCATTGGAGATCCACTCAATGGTTGGGAGCATGGGGATTAAATCGCTGTCGAACAGGAATGGGGTTTAGATACCCTGAGGCCATGAGGAATTGGAACATTTCTGACATTGTTATGGACAATGGAGTAAAGTTATGGTTATTTGGATTTCTATGTAGATATGGCGGAGTATTTGCAAGAAATACACTCCTAGGCAACGGGCTTTGCCAGTGGGGAACTTCCCCAGTGTTCAGTTGGGAAGATGTTTCCTTACTCCCCGCAGCCAATGATGATAGGGAAGCGTGTGATTGGAGGAGATGACTAAGAAGGGCCAGATTGGTGATCTGGAGCTTTGAATCTCTTCTCGGAGTTCTTAAAATTCGGATTGAAAAGCTGACTCAAGTTTGTTGCCGCAGTGCAGACAGTATTTCTTTTTGGCCATCTCTTGGGTGAAAGATATGACTGTACTATTGTATAAATGGATCCGGAGGGGTAGTGTATGTACCTGTATGGCAGCACTATGCTAGAATCAGTATATAAGAAAATATCTTTGGAAGTATTGGAGATGTTACGGACTTCTTTCAGATTTCAAATTTAAGACGCGCCTCGGACATGGAGTCTGGAGGACGGTCTTAAATTATAGATCTTTGGGGAGATAATGTTGAGTCCATAATCTATTTCTGATCAATATTTCTAAAGACGCTGATGGTTCATGGTATTTAAGCAGATATATGTATAAAAGAGGATCGTTAGGGATAATTGGAGACATATGGACTTCCTTTTATATGTAAAATTCGAGACATGTCTTGGACATGGAGTCTGGAGGATGATCTCGGATTTGTAAATTTGTGAGGAGATTTTTGAAAAATGACAAGTCCATAGTCTTATCTCTACCAATATCCCTAAGGACGCTAAGATGCATTTTTTTGGAAAATTTTGGATTTTTAACAAGCATGTATATAAAGATTCCCCTCGGAATGTATATGATTGCCCTAAAACTGTAAATAGGGTTTTGGCTTGACTCAATAATGGGTTTACTATATGCAGTATGTGGATATGTTTGGTTCATAAAGTTTAATGGTTCCCAAATCTTCAGACCTACGGCCCCGTGAGGGTACCATCGTAGAGTCGGTGATTTGGTTTGAGTGCCTGATTTCTGCGTCGGACTTTTTAAGGTACTGACGGTTACTGTTGGGCCCCCGAAAGGTTGATAGGGACTCGTCCATTTTGGGCGGTAATGACCTCCACCCAAAACAGGAGATGATGCAAATGATGCATGAAAAACGTACTTGTGCAATAAAGATAAAGATGTTTTTTTTAAATGAGGGAAAATCCTTTTTGCAGTTTATCAGTAAGGAAAAAAGTAAAAAGATAAATAGTTTCAGCGCAGTAATTTTCAAGAGCGTGGAACCTGTGTATTTTAGCAACGCACCCTATAATTTCCCTGAAAAGAAGTAAAGGCGATGCAATCAATAATAATAAGCCAAGAATTGATTGTTTTTGAAATTCCGGAAAAGATTTATTTTTGAAAAAGGTTTCGCAAGCCGAAATCCTCGAGTCCCCAGCGGAGTCGCCACCTGTCGCGCCGGGAAATTTTCCCATCCTTCCCTCGTCTCCTCTCTACGAGAGGAGTCGTTTTCCGGGACGGGAGAATCCGCGCTATTGGGTTTTATTTAAAAGTGGGTTTGTTTAAAAGACGGGTGACGGCCTGAGTGTGCCGGTTTAGTAATTTCGGAGTCGCCACTCGGCATTTTATTCTTGGTGTGCCAAGTCACCGCTATTTTATTTGAAATGAATATTTAAAAAGATGTCATTTTATTTGCATAAATGTCTTTTTGTTTGGAAAGGTGTCTGCAAACCAGAAATTCGAAGTTCGGGGATTAAATTACGAATGGGGAAGGTGTTAGGCACCCCACTCGCCCTTTCGGTACTTTCATTTTCAAAAGTAAATCTTTTTAGGATCCGAAATCAATTATTTTCTTGGCTAGAGAAAAGAATAATTATTACTGATATAAATGAAATGAATTGAAATTTAAATAGCAAATGAGTAATAGTTGTTGACGGGCAGATTTCGGCCCGATTATTTATTAATCAAGAATTATTTTTGAGTCGGACGGAACATTGGCAAAAAAATGATTTTCTACAGTCGGACGGAACTTTGACTGCATTTGGGAAAACAATTTTATTTTATTAATGTAGTTTTATTTACAACAGTCGGGCGAAACTTCGACTGTGTTTTTAGAAATAAATCTGAGCTGGACGGAGCTTCGGCTGAAAAAGGTTTTCTACAATTAGATAGAATTCCGACTGCGTTTGAAAAGAAATTTTGTATTTTACGGTCCGACAGAACTTCGACCGGTTTTAAAATATTTTATTTGTTTTCTTTGTTTATTTATTTTGTTTGGGAAGTTCCAAAGAATATTAAATGATCCGGTATGACCCGAGTCATAAAGCATTCTTTTAATCCGAGTTTGATAGCTACTGCAAGCTTTCACTTCAAAGTACGGATTTGAGAAACTTGGTTTTGGTTTTTAAAAATGTTTTTAACGTTTTTCAGTCGGACAGAGCTTCGACTGTGAAAAACGATTTTCCTATTTTTTGGTCGGACAGAGCTTCGACCTCGAAAAGAAATTTTATAAAACATTTGCTTTTTTAGTGAAAATTCCACAGAATATCGAATGCTCCGGACGGATCCGAGTTATAAGACATTTTTTTAATCCGAGTTTAGTAGCTACTGCAAGCTTTCACTCTGGAGTATGGATAAAGGAATTGGTTTTTCATTTAAAAGTATTTTTTTGTATTTTTCAGTCGGACAGAGCTTCGACTGTATTTTAAAAAATGGGGAGGGGAATTATTTTTTTAAGTGTGAAAACTCCCTCAGAATATCGAGTGCTCCGGACGAGGCTGAGTCACAAGGCATTTCTTAAATCCGAGTCTAGTAGCTACTGCAAGCTTTCACTCTAGAGTACGAATTCCGGAATTAATTTTATTTGAAAGTATTTTGGGGAAAGCGAACGTTAATCGCTGAAGAGAGATAGAATGCTATAATATGTATGTATAGACAGGGATATAAGATATCATATATATATATAAACCGAGCTGAATATATTTCGAGCTAGACGGCAACAATTGATAAGATATCGTATATAACCGAGCTGGATATATTCCGAGCTAGACGGCAACAATTGATAAGATATCATATATTACTGAGCTGGATATATTCTGAGGTAGACGACAGGTATTTTAAGGCGAAGACTTCTTTACGTTCTTATCGTTTGCGACAGCGGAGCCAGCATAGCCAAGCATGTGCCAAATTCTAACGAGGAGAAAGACATAAAATAACGAATTGTTTAACAGATATGGGTTTTAAAGCAGTAAGACAAGTATTTAACAAATAAAAGCAAATTGTATTGCTATATCTGTACAATTCCAGGAGACAACTTCTTAAGATAACTTCTTTAAAATATAGTAAGGTATAGTGTCGGACACGGCCGATCGACTAATGCCGAACTATAGATTAGAAGGTTACCAAGAGTCTCCGAAGAATAATAAAATCAAAACGGTATTTACCGTGTAAAATATATAGAGGTTCGGATACTTCGCAAAGATGCAGTTGAAAAATGAAATAGGGTAAGGACCCGATGGTTTTTGGTTTGTGGGTTGTCGGATTTTGGGAGTGTTTGGAAGTTGGAAGTGGATAAGAAACTTGTGGGATCTCTTTGTTGAGGGGCAGGCCCCCTATTTATATTCAAAGAATGTCGCAACTATAGTTGCGACATCAGGGCTCCTCGGCCCAATGGGCTGCCACGTGGCCCATGTGCTGACTGGGATATTTAGGAAGCTTCCTGGGTCGGGTTTGACATTATCTCTTTGGGAAAATTAAATAAAAATGTAAATAAAATATTAACAATTGTAAAAATATCCCGAAATTCTGAATCTTGGTCCGAAGCTTCTGTTAGCGCTTGGCCGGCCCCTTGACGAACTTGGACTTTGACAATTTAAATTTGATATTCGTGATCGTATAGTTGGATCAGAAATATAGCAAATGTCCCGGGACCGGACGTTTCCCGGGAAATCCCTAAAATTCGGCTCTGTTGCTTAAAGCAAAGAGAGAAGCGCAGGTTGCACCTTCAGGACTGCTCAGCTTCTAAAAAATCTGCTCCACTAGGAATGCCAAATTCGGAAGATAAGATCCGTGCAAAATCCGTTCATTGATTTCCGAGGCTGCTGGTCAACTGCACGGAGAACCGAACGGATTGTCGTTTACCCTTAACTAAATCCCGAATCTGGATCAGACAGATTCAGTTTTTACAATGTTCTCTCTGTAATAAAAACGTCTTCAACTTTCCATTCAGACACGGAAATTCGGATGCTTGTGGGGTGTTGATACCCAAATTTTGGCTCAGCCCTCGCAAATTCAAAAATCATAAAAACATCATTTTTCAGCATCTGTACGCACATCTGGAATGTTCCGACCTCTCGCAAACAGCCCTGACGTCAGTCAAAAATCTTTAAACATTCAAATCGCAACGGTAAAGTGTTGAGGAACACTTACCTGTCTCAGAAATCTATTCCGATACATCTGCCGAAACAAATTTTAAAAGGACGGCACAGAAACCACATCCGAACAGTCAAACGGACCGGCACAAGCTGAATTCTACACGAGCGTCTGAAATTTTCTTCTGAGGAGAATATCGAAGACAATCACATCACGGAGCACCCTGTATAAAAACTGGCTTCATCCGATCCAGCACTGGAATTCAGTTAAGGATAAACGTTAATTCATTCAGATCTCCAAGCAGCGGTCAGCCGGCCTCGAAAATCAACGGACGTATTTTGCACGGACCTCATCTTCAAAATCCGACATTCCCTACGGAACAGATTTTCTGGGAGTCGAGCAGTCCAGGAGGTGCACCAAATACTTTTCATTTCAGTCAGCATATCAGAGCCGTATTTCTGGGTTTTTCCGGAAAGTGTCCGAATCAAGCCCGAGATATTTGCTATATTCGTGATCCAACACAGCGATCATGAATATCAAAATTAAAATGTCAAAGTCAGAGTTCTCCGAGGGGCCGGTCAAGTGTAAACAAGGGTTTCAGATCAAGATCAGAACTCTAGGATATTTTTGCAATTTTAAATGTATTTTTATTTATTTTTTATTTATTTTTCCGGATAAAATCAACCCCAACCGACCTAGGAAGGTTCCAAAATATCTCATCCAGCTCAGGGGACCCATGTCAGCTCGCGGAGCCCAGAAGCAACAATGTCGCAACTATAGTTGCGACATTTTTCCTTATTTAAGGAAATTCACCTCAGCAGCAATCTATACCCAAGTAATCTCATTCCAATTCAATTCAACCTCTGATACTAAAGCCTCCGGGTATTTTCATTCAAATTCGGTCTATTTTTACACAGTAAATTGCCGTTTTGTCTCGAGTATTCTTCGGAGACTCTTGGTAGTCTTCTAAATTTATAGTTCGCCATTAGTCGACCGGCTTTGTCCGACACTATGCCTTACTATATTTTGAAGAAGTTATCTTTAGAAGTTGTCTCCCGGAATTGTACAAATATAGCAATCAATGTTGCTTTTATTTGTTAATTACTTGTCTTTTATTGCTTTAAAAAACCCATATCTGTTTAAAGAATTCGTCACTTTATGTCATCTCCTCGTTAGAATTCGGCACATACTTGGCTCTGCCGGCTCCGCTGTCGCATAC
>NMUG010005159.1:0-13318 GCA_002855965.1 Monotropa hypopitys | reverse complement strand
TTTGAGATGTGATTCTCCTCACCATCATCTCAGAGATTGTCCAGAACCAGGAAAAGGGATTAAATATTACAATTATGGGGAAATGGGTCATATTATTTAGAACCTCGAGTGTCAGCAGCATCTTTAGCTAGTAATATTCTAATTGGGCAGTGGACAACCCCAAGTACTACAGTTAGTCATGGTGGTGGGGTGAATGGTTCTACTGCACCAAGAAGGGTATTTTCCATGACACAATAATATGTTCAATAAATTCTAGAAGTGATGACAAGTATCGTGGTTATTTATGGTGTTAATTTGCAAATTTTAATTTATGTGAGTCAACCCATTCATTTTGTGTCAAATATGTTTAGCATGAATTTAAATAAAGTTGTGTGCTATTTGATAGTGTGTTGGAAATAATTACACCTATAGGGCATGTAATATCCGTCTCATTTAATTAATTATTTTTTTAAATGTTTTAAAATTATATCAAGACGATATAACGGAAATCATATTCACTATTGTAAGGTTGGTGCCAAAGGTTAATTAATCAAGAGGATTAATAATTTATTCTTATGTTTTTAATCAAAAATATTATATAAGGGAGGGATTAATGGCACCCAAGGGTAATTAGGGTGTTAGGTGTTGGGGTAGGAAGGTAAAATGACATAAAAAGCTGTCATTAGAAATCCATTAGTGTTAATCAAATCCCTAATCTCATTAGAGGTGGCTAGAGAGGAGAGAAAGGGAGAAAGCTTGGAGATTTTAACTTTTGGAGTTCTTGAAGCATGGATTTGAAGTCGAGTTCTTCACGAATCTTGTTCACCTCGTAAGTACTTACGCACTCATATAGTTTACATCATCATTAATCAAAAAAATTAGAGGTTTAGAGTTTAATCTCGTTTTTGGTAAATTTCTAGATTTACTTGGTTTTCTATGAAATTGGAGGGGTTATATTGATGTTTAGGATCCCCAAATCAAATATGTTTAGTGTCTTAATGTTTAGAACACTTTGGATGTCTTTGATTTTTGGTTTTGAAGCCTTTAGATCGAAGTTATGGAGATTGAGGATTAAGAGTTCGTCAAAACAAAAATCTCAGAAAAATTCGTTTCTGCCCAGCCGCGACCGGTACACGCACCCGCGGTCGACCGGTCGTGGTCAGTAAGTGGGCCAAATTATGTGGTGTAGACCGGTCTACGTGTACGCGGTCGACCGGTCGTGGAATGTCAGTACGTTCAATTTAGTGGCGTCGACCGGTCGCGGGAAATCGGTCGACCGATCGTGGTTTGTAAAATTCTGATATTTTTGGGAAAAACCTTGAGATGTTTTGGAAGATATTGGGGGATAATTAAAAGACTTTTATAAGCTGTTTAAAAATAATTATCTAATTAGTTGACATAATTTTATGGTTTCATTTCTCTTTGTGAGATTACTTATCCTGTGGACTGAAGTTTTTAGTTTGATTTACATAGGCACTCGAGGAAGGCATTGAGGCCTCATTCAAGGGCAAAGAGAAGGTTTGAGCATCGGTACTGGTGAGTGTAGGGATATAGCATCTTGATATTTTAGATGTTTGTGCTCTTTTATTTTTATGTAATTGCACAAATCATGGGAAGTTACATGGCATGTTACATATGTTTATCATGTGCATGTTTTGTGAGGAGTTTGTGTTTAATAAAGGTTTTGGAAGAAATGTTTTGAGAAATGAGATTTAAGAAAAGACCTATGGGCATGTTTTGTGAAAAGATGTTTTGGAAAGATTTTTATATACGATACGTATATGAGATATGATGGAAGAGGATTGGTGCCTATATGGCCATGTGGGATACCCCTTAACATGTTGAAGTCGGGATGCGGTTCAGTGACATGTTCCATGTTGAGGTCGGGCTGCGGTTCGACGGCATGATGGAATGGGGCCGCGGTTCCATGTGATAGTGTACGGGGTGCACGAACTATTGCATATAGCAATAGCTATTTTGGAAGAAAAAAGATATGAGAAGTCCAATATTTTGAGAAAAAAGATCTGCGGTCCAGAATAATATTATGTATGAAAGGCTTTGAAAAATGTGAAAGTTGAGAAGGTTTGGTATCATGCATGGCATTGCATCTTTCTTGCTTTTGGAACATTGTTAATTTTAAAGTCAAATCGTGCTCTTACTTTCCTTTCATCTAGAACTTGCGATGCATATATTCACACTCTGTTTCGTTGTCTTTGGCTTGGAAATAGGTCCGGAATAGCAGTCCACTACAAGGCAGGTGGTCATTGGAAGCTTGGCTGTGTTTGAGGAGCTAGTGCCTATTTAGGAGAACTTTTGGAAGATTTAACTTGCGGCTCTTCTTAGTTTCTTGGTAGAGCTTTCTACTTTTCATTTCAGAGTCTGTTAATGAAAGAATTGTAATATTTAGTGTTTTCCGTTTGATGATTACTCTTTTGGAGTTTTAGAGTTCTACAGCACTATTGGGTTTTATATTTGAGGTTATATTGTTCCTGTTACTTCATTTTGGGTAAATTTCTACTTGAGGCTTATTTAGTAAAGAAGTTTAAATTTTTAAATTTTTGTGTATTTTTGGAGTTTGGGATGTTATAACTTGGTATCAGAGAATATGTTCTAAGTCCGAGTTAGGAGACCATGTAGTTGATGCAAATTGCACTTGAGGTATGAGTTTGAGGAGATTGTTGGGAGTTGTGGTGTTAGTGTTTTGTAACTATTATGTGTGTCTTTGACACCCATGGGACTTGCCTCGAAATCCGGTTGGAAGAACGCCTGATCAACGTTCTCTTCCAATGGGAAGTCTTGGAAAGTTAAGTGGAAAGGCATGATATAACAAAATGCTAATGTTAGGGTGGCTAAGTAGTGGACCATAGAATGTCAAGTCATGCATTGAGTCATTGAGGTGTGTTGACTAATGCGTGAGTTTTTGACATCTAATACTTGTTTCCACCATGTTGTTTCTTGTGTTGTGATTTTCAGGAAAGCAATGGAGCAAAACAATCAAGGGGTTGAGGAAGAGGCTAGCGTAAATGAAGGAAATCCTGGTAGTGGTGGGGATGTTCCACCTGTAGTTAGAGAGGAGGCCCGGATGATGGCGGCTATCGCACAACTAGCTGAAAATCAAAATTTGTTTTTCCAGTGGCAGAATAATCAGAATGTGGATAGAGGTATGTGTACTGGACTTCTGGAAAGGTTCAAAGACTTTGTAGTACTGTGTTTGAAGGGTCAAATGATCCCATGGTGGCTGAAGAGTGGTTGAAAGAGGTCGAATTGGTCTTAGATACTATGGGAGTGGTAGGTGATCAAAGGGTGGTGTTAGCCACTTTTCTCTTTCGTGGTGAGGATAGAAATTGGTGGGAGTCTTTCAAGAGGATTGAAGGGGCACCGGCAATTGGTGTTGAGCCAAATGTCCCTAATGTTATTACTTGGGATAGGTTTGTGAAAGGTTTCAATAAGCAGTACTATCTGAAAAGTTTCCGGTATGAGCAGATAGCAGCTTTTACAAATTTGAGACAAGGAGGAATGTCTGTAGCAGAGTATGAGGTGAAGTTTGCACAGTTGTCTAGATATGCACCGCAGATAGTTAGTACTGAAGGGTTGAGGTGTAATAAGTTTCGAATGAGTTTAGCACCAATCATGTATACAAAACTTTTGCAGTTTCGGGAGACTAATTATGCGGATCTTGTGGATATGGCTAAGAGGACTTGGGTTGATATGCAAAATACTCGGACGAGGGAGGAGAACAGAAAAAGGTGTAGAAATGATAATCAGAAGCCGGGAGGAAGTGGCTTTAGGAGTGGTAATTCTAAATCAAGGTTTAGTAAGAGTAATGGTGGGAGTGGCAAAAGTAGTCAAGGTGGTGGATGGAAAAGCAAACAAGAAAGAACTGTGAATCAACCAGTGGGATCTGAGGGTAAATACTTTGTGCGAAAGTGCTTCAAGTGTAATTCACCGGGTCACTTAGCAAGGGATTGTGTGGAGAGTGGTAATGGAGTGAAGTGTTTCAAATGTAAAGTTTTTGGGCATAAGTCATACGAGTGTGAGCAACCAGTGGTTTCAGTGGGCAGTGCGGCTGGCGGAGCAAATAGAGGCACCGCGGGTCAAACTTCTCATGGCAGAGTGTTTACTTTCGATCGGTAGATGGCTCAGAAAAATCCAGACATGGTGATAGGTATGATTCATGTATCTACTTTATATGCACGATTTCTTATTGATTCCGGAGCCACACACTCTTTTGTTGCTACTAATTTTGGTTCTCGTATGGGTAGAGATTTAGTACCCTTAGATCACACCTTGCCTGTGTCGACACCAATGGGAAATGTGGTAGAACTTAAGTCATGCTATCCGGGTTGTGAAGTTTGGGTGGGTAATGAGCCTTTGTTGACAGACTTGATTCCACTTGATATGGTAGATCTGGATGTAATCTTGGGAATGGACTTTTTAGCTGCGCATTTTGTCGTTATCGATTGTGTTAGTAAGGAAGTTTTGTTTCGTATTCCAGGTAGGTCTGACTTAAAAATTTGTGGTGATAGCTTAGAATTGCCAAGATGCGTCATCTCATCCTTGAAGGCTATGTCTATGTTGAGTAAGGGTTGTGAAGGTTTTTTAACTTATGTGGTTGATTCTGAGAAAGGAGAGAGGAGTATTGGGGATATACCTGTGGTGAGTGAGTTCCAAGATGTTTTTCCAGAAGAGTTGCCGGGGGTAGTTCCGATTAGAGAAGTATAGTTCACGATTGAGTTGGTTCTGGGCACCAGTCCTATATCCATTGCTCCTTATAGAATGGCACCTGCCGAGTCATACGAATTAAAAATGCAGTTGAAGGAATTACTCTATAAGGGATTCATTAGACCTAGTGTGTCACCTTGGGGAGCCCCAGTATTATTTGTAAAGAAAAAGGATGGATCAATAAGGATGTGTATAGATTATAGGCAGTTGAACAAGGTCACCGTGAGAAATAAATATCCATTGCCTAGGATTGACGATCTTTTTGATCAACTTCAGGGAGCCTCAGTATTTTCGAAAATATATTTGAGGTCCGGTTATCATCAATTGAAAGTTAGATACTGTGATGTAGCGAAAACGGCCTTTCGTACTAGATATGGTCACTATGAGTTTATGGTTATGCCATTTGGGTTGACGAATGCGCCAGTAGTGTTTATAGATTTGATGAATAGGATGTTTCAGTCCTATTTAGACTCTTTTGTTATAGTGTTCATTGACGACATTTTGGTGTACTCACGGTCTAGAAAGGAACACGAAGAGCATTTGAAACTAGTCTTGCAGAAGTTGAGGGAAAAACAATTGTATGAGAAACTGAATAAGTGTGAGTTTTGACTTGATCGGGTGGTCTTCTTGGGTCATGTCATCTCGAGTGAGGGTATATGTGTGGACCCTAAAAAGATTGAGACGGTTGTGAATTGGGAGAGACCTACTTGTGTGACTGAAATTCGTAGCTTTTTGGGATTAACGGGTTACTACAGACGGTTTATTGAAAAAATTTCGTCTATAGCGATGCCTTTGACTACACTTACTAGAAAGGGAGTTAAATTTGTTTGGTCGGAAGAGTGTGAGAATAGCTTTCGGGTTTTGAAGGAGAAATTAGTTTCGGCACCTATTTTGACTATTCCGGAAGGGACTGATGACTTGGTGATCTATAGTGATGCGTCGCTTTGTGGATTGGGGTGTGTGTTAATGCAACGAGAGAAAGTCATAGCTTATGCTTCGAGGCAATTGAAAAACTATGAGAGGAATTACCCTACATACGATTTGGAGTTAGCAGCAGTAGTATTTGCCCTAAAACTTTGGAGGCATTATCTATATAGGGTGACTTGTGAGATTTTTACCGATCATCAAAGGTTACAATACCTATTTACCCCAAAAGATTTAAACCTGAGGCAACGTAGGTGGATGGAACTGATTAAGGATTACGATTGTAATATTCACTATCACCCGGGGAAAGCGAATGTGGTGGCAGATGCTTTGAGTAGAAAGGCTGTGAGTCGGGTGTCATGTTTGACTTGTCCTAGAGTTGAGAAATTTTCTAAATTGAACAATTTGGGGGTTGAATTATCTTTGGGTTCGAATGAAGCTTTGATGGCAAATCTTGTGGTGAGATCATTGTTTATGGATCAAATTAGAGAGGGTCAGAAGAATGATGTATTCCTAGAGAAGATTCGTCAGCAGATTTTGTTGGGAGAAAAATCGAAGTTTAGTATTCGGAGAGATGGTATGTTGATGTTTGGGAATCGGGTTTGTGTGCCGGAAGATGTGGAACTTAGGAAGAAAATTTTTGAGGAGGGTCATAGTTCAAGTTTTTCTATACATCCGGGGTCGACAAAGATGTATCGCGACTTGAGCGAAAATTATTGGTGGAAAGGGTTGAAGAGAGATATAGCTGATTTTGTGGCTAGGTGTCTTGTTTGTCAAAGGGTAAAGATTGAACACCAAAGACCGGGAGGTTTAGTTCAGAGTTTGCCAATACCAGAGTGGAAATGGGAGCACGTTACAATGGATTTCGTTATGGGTTTGCCTAAGTCTAAGGGGAACTTTGATTCTATTTGGGTTGTAGTGGATCGATTGACGAAATCCGCTCACTTTCTTCCAGTGAGGGTTTTTCTACGAATCATTATGCCAGGATTTTTATAGATGAGATCATTAGATTGCATGGAGAACCGATGTCGATTGTTAGTGATAGGGATCCTAAGTTTACATCGAGGTTTTGGACGAGTTTACAGCAGGCTCTTGGTACATTTTTGAGGTTTAGTACCGCTTTTCACCCGCAAACGGATGGACAATCGGAGAGGACTATCCAAACGCTTGAGGACATGTTGAGATCTTGTGTTTTAGACTTTTCTGAAGGTTGTGAAAACTATTTGTTGTTGATCGAGTTTGCTTACAATAACAGTTTTCATAGTAGTATTGGTATGGCACCTTTTGAGGCATTATACGGTAGAAGGTGTCGAACACCGCTTTGTTGGACTGAGGTGGGTGAGCATCAAATTTTGGGACCGGAATTGATTCAAGTGGCTTCAGAGGGGATTAAACTCATAAGGGAAAGATTGAGAGTTGCTCAGAGTCGTCAGAAAAGTTACACAGACAATAGGCGACATGAACTAGAATTTGAGGTTGGTGAACATGTGTTTTTGCGGGTTTCGCCATGGAAGGGTGTTGTTCGCTTTAAGGGAAAAGGGAAATTAGCACCGAGGTACATTGGGCCGTATGAAATTGTGGATAGAGTAGGAGCGATAGCATATCGTTTGGCGTTGCCGGTAGAGTTGGCTCATTTGCAAAACGTGTTTCATGTTTCTATGTTAAGGAAGTATGTAGGTGACCTGACACATGTATTAGAAGTAGAACCTTTGGAGTTACACGAGGACTTGACTTATGAGGAGATGCCGGTGAAGATTTTGGATCGCAAGGAGAAAGTATTACGCTCCAAGGTGGTTCAGTTGATCAAAGTTTTATGGCGGAATCATGGAGTTGAGGAAGCGACATGGGAGAGCAAGGATGCTATGCGGAAGAAGTATTCGCGCCTATTTTCAGGTATTCTATTCTACTTGTTTTAAATTTCGAGAGCGAAATTTCCTAAGGGGGGAGGAGTTGTAATACCCGTCTCATTTAATTAATTATTTTTTTAAATGTTTTAAAATTATATCAAGACGATATAACGGAAATCATATTCACTATTGTAAGGTTGGTGCCAAAGGTTAATTAATCAAGAGGATTAATAATGTATTCTTATGTTTTTAATCAAAAATATTATATAAGGGAGGGATTAATGGAACCCAAGGGTAATTAGGATGTTAGGTGTTGGGGTAGGAAGGTAAAATGATATAAAAAGCTGTCATTAGAAATCCATTAGGGTTAATAAAATCCCTGATCTCATTAGAGGTGGCTAGAGAGGAGAGAAAGGGAGAAAGCTTGGAGATTTCAACTTTTCGAGTTCTTGGAGCACGGATTTGAAGTCGAGTTCTTCACGAATCTTGTTCACCTCGTAAGTACTTACGCACTCATATAGTTTACATCATCATTAATCAAAAAAATTAGAGGTTTAGAGTTTAATCTCATTTTTGGTAAATTTCTAGATTTACTTGGGTTTCTATGAAATTGGAGGGGTTATATTGATGTTTAGGATCCTCAAATCAAATATGTTTAGTGTCTTAATGTTTAGAATACTTTGGATGTCTTAGATTTTTGGTTTTGAAGCCTTTAGATCAAAGTTATGGAGATTGAGGATTAAGAGTTCGTCAAAACAAAAATCTCAGAAAAATTCGTTTCTGCCCAGCCGCGACCGGTACATGCACCCGCGGTCGACCGGTCGTGGTCAGTAAGTGGGCCAAATTATGTGGTGTCGACCGGTCTACGTGTATGCGGTCGACCGGTCGTGGAATGTCAATACGTTCAATTTAGTGGCGTCGACAGGTCTCTGGAAATCGGTCGACCGGTCGTGGTTTGTAAAATTCTGACATTTTTGGGAAAAACCTTGAGATGTTTTGGAAGATATTGGGGGATAATTAAAAGACTTTTATAAGTTGTTTAAAAATAATTATGTAATTAGTTGACGTAATTTCATGGTTTCATTTTTCTTTGTCAGATTATATATCATGTGGACTGAAGTTTTTAGTTTGATTTACAGGGGCACTCGAGGAAGGCATTGAGGCCTCACTCAAGGGTAAAAAGAAGGTTTGAGCATCGGTACTGGTGAGTGTAGGGATGTAGCATCTCGATATTTTAGATGCTTGTGCTCTTTTATTTTTATGTAATTGCACAAATCATGGAAAGTTGCATGACATGTTGCATATGTTTATCTTGTGCATGTTTTGTGAGGAGTTTGTGTTTAATAAAGGTTTTGGAATAAATGTTTTGAGAAATGAGATTTGAGAAAAGACCTATGGGCATGTTTTGCGAAAAGATGTTTTGGATAGATTTTTATATACGATACGTATATGAGATATGATGGAAGAGGATTGGTGCCTATATGGCCATGTGGGATACCCCTTAACATGTTGAAGTCGGGCTGCGGTTCGGTGACATGTTTCATGTTGAGGTCGGGCTGCGGTTCGACGACATGATGGAATGGGGCCGTGGTTCCATGTGATAGTGTACGGGGTGCACGAACTATAGCATATAGCAATAGCTATTTTGGAAGAAAAAGGATATGAGAAGTCCACTATTTTGAGAAAAAAGGTCTGCGGTCCAGAATGATATTATGTATGAAAGGCTTTGAAAAATGTGAAAGTTGAGAAGGTTTGGTATCATGCATGGCATTGTATCTTTCCTGCTTTTGGAACATTGTTAATTTTAAAGTCAAATCGTGCTCTTACTTGTCTTTCATCTAGAACTTGCGATGCATATGTTCACACTCTGTTTCCTTGTCTTTGGCTTGGAAATAGGTCCGGAATAGCGGTCCACTACAAGGCAGGTGGTCATTGGAAGCCTGGCCGTGTATGAGGAGATAGTGCCTATTGAGGAGGACTTTTGGAAGATTTAACTTGTGGCTCTTCTTAGTTTCTTGGTAGAGCTTTCTACTTTTCATTTCAGAGTCTGTTAATGGAAGAATTGTAATAGTTAGTGTTTTCCGTTTGATGATTACTCTTTTGGAGTTTTAGAGTTCTACAGCACTATTTGGTTTTATATTTGAGGTTCTATTGTTCCTGTTACTTCATTTTGGGTAAATTTCTACTTGAGGCTTATTTAGTAAAGAAGTTTAAAATTTTAAATTTTTATGTATTTTTGGAATTTGGGATGTTACAGGGCAAGTAGTAGTTATTTGAGTTATGTACCCAAAATGCGAAGTGTGTATTGGTGGTATATAGCTGGAGGTGAATTTAATACATTTGATTATGTACGACGTTAATGTCATTCTTGTCACGGAGTTCTTGTGATCGTATCATGTATCTATTGATTGTTTTAATAAAGAAGTCATATTTAAAGTACCATGCGAGGATGCAATTAAATTTTGTGTAAATAGATAGGGACTTAAACTGTTTGATTTCAGCAACAAAGGGAGTGAATATGTTGAGGAAAGTGTCATGCCCCAACCTTGATAATTGTATAGCCAATTATACAAGATTGACACATGACAGATTCATACATACTCAACTCACTAACTCAACTACAACAAGAATATAAACTATTGACTAAAATAAAATATAACTCATAATCTCTGCTAAATAATATACAAACTCCAACTCAAACTCAAACTCGGCAATGGGCTACATGCCCTAGCCCAACCCACTCTGATGTACAAATAAAAGTACAACTCAACTCTGAAATAAAAGAAATACGAACTCTCTCTAATACAACCAAAAGAAAGATAAAAACTCTCAAAATACCTATAACAAGACTCTGACAGATCTCTCATGCTCTACTGCAACTGTAGCTGGACTGGTGGATGCTAGTCACGATCACCTAAAACGATGTCATGCCCCAAACCTGATAATAGTAGAGCCGATCATCCAGAAATGACATGTGGCAAGCATACACAAATACAACTCACTAATCTCACAGATCATACTACATCTGAAACAAAGACTGTCAACCAAATTAAAAGACATCTCATAAACTCTGAAAATGAAATACATACTCTGATACAGCTCTGGGCAACATGCCCTGATACAACTCATATTAATACAAATAAACTCAATACATACTCAATTCTGAAAATAAAAAAACTCTCTCACTGGTACATCAAAAGAGAATAATAAAACTGTAATGGTTCGGAAATTATTAATATAATTTCTCTTTGATTTAATTATTCTTGGAAATATTCATTTTATTTCCATCAATTTTATTCGAAGGAAGTTTCTTATTAATTCTTTTGAATTAATATTCTTAGTAACAAGTTAAAATCAACTCCCAAATTGATTCTTATAAGTTCCCGAGCCTTCCCGAGATGATTTTTGGGATCACGGAGAGTTTAGTATGCTCAATAGGGGAATTTGATGTGTTTGTGGATATTCAGGTGGTTGCCACGAGTGTTCGGCAATCACATTTCTCGTAATGAAATCCTCAAATCCTCATACTCTATTTCGAAATGTATATTGGCCCCATCCCGTTGCATTTCGATATGCACACTGTGGGGATTGGCCTGGCCACCTTGCATTTCGATATGCAAGGGGGGCATATCGAAATGCCTATGTGAAAATTTCCTCTCGTAAGTCCCTGCTCTCTTTCCTTAAGTGCATATTTCGATATACACCAGGTGTATATCGAAATATGATCTTCATGGCTTTATATCGAAATGGGTATATTTCAATATGCACAATAGGTGCATATCGATAAACAAAGTCCTCTGATCCATTTTCCTTCAGTGGTATTTCGATATATCCTTTGGGGGTATATCGATATGCAGATCCTTTTGTTCGGTTTTCCTCTTAGTGTATTTTGATATACTACTATAGGGTATATTGAAATGTAAAGTTCTCTGGACGATTTTGTAAGGGGAGTATATCGATATGCACATTGAGTGCATATCGATATGTAGAGTTTGCCGGTGTAATATCACTTAGCCACATATAGATATACATCTTTTGTATATCGATATGCAGCTCAGTAAGGGTATTTTCGGGCTAGCTTTTGGGGAATATATATATATTCATTCTATACTCAAACCCTACACGAAAATCATTCCAAACACAACACCCCAGCCGCACAGCTTCTCTCTCCCCCCTTCTCTAACATTCTATTCTCTCTCTCACTCACTTCTATCTTGTTTTCTCTCCAAGATTGGAGGTCTTTGAGCAAGATCCCTTCACAAACATTGTTCCCCTCACCCTCCTCTATGCTTGTACGCGCTTGGCTACGTGGATTGCGTGAAGAACTCTCTCCTAGAGTTTTGGTGCCTATTTCCTAAGGTAGAATATTTCTAAGCTTATGTATATATGTTCTAGGTTTTCTTCCTCTCCCTCTTTTATGCAAAAATTCGAGATATGCATGTCTAGGGTTAGTCCTAGGATTTCTATTGTGTGTCTATTGGGCTTTGGACTCAATTGGCCATGTATATAACATTTCTACTACTTCAATTTAACCTTTTCAAAGATAAAATTGAAAACTCCCAATTTTTTCTAAAAACCCCTTTGATTTTATCCGACAAATTTGGGGAAAATGACAACTGGTCTTGGAAACTTCAAATTGAAGTGTTGAATTGAACATTGGTATGTTGATACTTCGAAAGTTATTGAAATTTGGCCATCTGTCTAAAATTTGGGAATTTTGGAAAATGGGAAGTTTAAATCAACTAGTGGTTTAATATGGATATCAATCCTTGAGTTGGCTATGTTTATAGGAATTTGATCCCTGGGATTTTGATCCCTGAATGTTCTATGTTCACGACATTGTACAATGGGAGTTTGACTGGACCCTCCCGTCGAGTCGGGTAATACGAGGAATTATATGGTTAGATTGTTGACGATCTTCTAGCACGGAATTAATAGCCTAAACTCTTATTTAGAAATGATTAACCTTATATTGATAATCAAATTGGAAAATCATTTGAAAAACTCTTATTTTGATAAGGAGTGGTTTTGACATGGTCACTTGTTGTTGGCAAGTATTTGGAAATAAATTGGGTTATTGGAAACGATATTTGGATCACTCAATTATACTTGATTACTTTAAATTGGAAACCTATCGGACTCTATTGCATGCATCGCATTCATACTTTCTGTATACTTTCACGCACACATACAATTATTGCATATATCATATGTTTATATTTCCTCTTCTAGGCGTATGTCTAACCCTCTATTTTTAGGGAAGGATCATTTGGCTTAGCTTGGGAGTGGAATTCCAAGACTTAGAGAAGCTTTGAAGATTTTCAAATTGTAATGCATTTCTTATTTATTTTTCCTGCGAAAGATTTAGATATGATTGAAAACTTCACCGCCGAGAATTTTGATTTTTTGTTATGCATGGAAACTTCACCATGAAGAGATGTTAAGATTAGAAGAAACTTCACGGCTAAGAGATTAATAACATTTTGATTTTTAATAAAATTTATTGCAGAGAAACTTTGATTCATGTGGAAAATTCACTATGGGGAAAATTTAAAATATGTGAAAACTTCACCGCAGAGTATTTTAAAATGTGCGAAAACTTCTCTGTATAGGATATAAAATTTTTATTTTTGCAAAAACTTCATCGCAGAAATTGTGACTTTATCACGGAGAGATGTGGAATGGGCGATGTAGTGGGCCGGACACTGGTTAGGGTAGCCATATGCATCCTGCCTGGTGGTCCTACCAATCTGGACCACCCATTAACCAACTCCCAGAGGTAGCCAGGGCATTCATCCTCACGGTCCTCTGGCAGAGAAACTTGCATGTATATCTTATGCCAACCA
>NMUG010005158.1:0-13317 GCA_002855965.1 Monotropa hypopitys | reverse complement strand
ATAAGCTTTGAAGTTAGATATACAAACTTAACTTCAGATTTGTAGTGTAGTGAAAAAATCCACGTGTATCTTGTGCAATCATCCACAATCAAAAGATAATATCTATATCCTTTGTTTGAAGGTACTGGAGAAGGACCCCAAACATCCATATGTACCAACTGAAAAGGAGCAGTAGAAAGAGACACAGACAAAGTAAAACATAGTTGATGATTTTTTTCCATACAACAACATTTGCAATTAACAACTGAGGGATTTGAAACAGAAATTTTTTGTTGCTTTATTAAAGAAGAAAACAAAGTCAAACTAGGATGTCCTAGTTTATTATGCCACACCACATCATCATTTGAATTTGAAGAAGATGATTGACAAGACAAAACTACTGAAGATGAAACTTCTGGACTTTTAAAGCAGCTCAGTACTGGGTACAGACCCTTGTGGCAAGGTCCATGGAACAGAATTTGCAAAGTTTTCTTGTCCTGAATGACAAGGCCATCAGAATAAAAAATGAGAATGTAATTATTTTCTTTAGCAAACTAAAATACTGACAACAGTTTATGTGAAAAGTAGGTTGAATGAAGAACATTTGAAAGATTGAAATTATTAGTAGGAGTAGATATAGTTCCTTTTCCTTTATGCTTGATTTGAACAAACGAACCATTATGAACTATTATACCTTCCTTTTGAACAACCGGTTCAACAACATGAAGATTCTGCATGCTGTTTGTCACATGATGTGTTGCACCACTATCAAAGAACCACTAAGAAGAATCAGATCCATTTCCTCCTATTGACTGAGCACCATCATTTGTAACATATGGAGTTATCATGACACATTGTTGAGCATCATTAACACCTGTATGCAATCCAATTGCAACATTGCAAATTGGTCCAGATGGAACAGTCTGAGTAAAAGACTAAGATCCAGGTCTTATATATTGAACTGAAGTACCAGAAGTGTAAGAATTTTTAGCAAATCTAGGATAATTCTGTTGTGTTGGAATTGAAACATACTTATTTGGTATCAATCCACTCAACTTCCTTTGTTGATTCATCACATATCCTGGCAACAAACCTTGCATAGGGGTAAAACCTGTGTTACCCTGGAAATAAGATTGATAACCTGTTGATTGTTGTTGAAAACCTCCTCTATAGAAACAGTTCTTAACAATATGATTATTGTTTCCACAAATTGAACAAGGATTTTTGTAAAACCTTCTGTTTCCTCTTCCTTTGTTCATGTTCCTCTTAAATTGAGATGATTGAAATTGTTGAGGGAAATAAACAAGTTGTGGTTGTAATCCTCCTTGCTGAACACTTGAAGTAGTGGTTACAAGAACATGTATGGGTGTTACACTAGGTTCTGTCTGATTGTGAACAATTGAATCATTTGATTTATTTGTGGCAAGCATCACAGTACAAACTTCAGTTTCTGTTGAACCTTCTTGACCTAGTTGCAAGTATTCACTATACAACATTGTCACAACTTCTTCAAAACTAACATTCATATCTCTTGTTTTCATAGCAGTCTTGAAACTTTATAAAACTTTAGGCAATCCTCTTAACAAGTGAAAGATCAAAACATTACTATCAACTGGACTTACTGCTGCCTCAACTTGTTGTGCAAAGTCTTTTATAATGTCAACATAAACTTCAACTATTGATGTCTTTGTCAAATTAAACAACTTGCATTTGATCTCTTGGACATGACTCTTAATCAACGTATTATACCTATTTGATAATGATTCCCACACCTGACTAGTTCGTTGTAACCCTAGAACACAGGGCAAAGTGGATTGAGATAAAGATGCAGTGATACAAGATAACAATTGTGAATCAATCAATTTCCAAAGAAGATAACCAGGATTAGCAGCAAGAATTCCTGATGCATCCTTGACATGTGTACATGACACTTCAACTGAACCATCTAGATATTCATGGTATCCATTTGCATTCAACACATTCTAAATTTGAACACGGCACAACATGTAATTAGAAATACTAAACTTGACATTAACTAGAGAATGATGATTTGAGACAAGAAATGCCAGAGATTGTGGCATTGTGATGGATTGTGTTAACGCCATAGTTGTACTTACTGAACTTGTTGATCCATTTGATGTATTCATCATTTGACTGGAATCGAGAAACACGAACTGACGAAAAACAATAGCAAAGAAAGAAAACTTGACAAACACTGAATTTCTTCAGGATCTGTTCTCACAGGAGCTATATTGCTCTGATACCATGTAGAAAACTGAAAACAGAGAGAGAAATGTAAAATGGGACATTTTTGATTTTCTCGCTTCATTCATTATCAACTGAATTACAAAAGTCCTATTTATAGTCCGGCCTTAACCGACTTAACTAACCGACTTAGACACCAACTGGCTACAACTAATTCCTGCCTAAATAAGAAAATAACCGACATAACAACTAACTGCCAGTTGGAAGAACAATATGAAGATCTATGCATTACTAGACCAATGCTTGATCTACCGGAAAACTAGAACAGTATTCCAGAAGATGAAGAAGACCAATTGCAAACATTCTGAAAACCAAGATTGATCTTGTGGAAAAGCCAAAACTTTCTTTTGGAATTAGAGAAAACCAATTGCATACTTTTTGATCACCAAGACTGATCTTCCGGAAAAGCCAGAACATTCTTCCGAAATTAGAGAAAAGCAATTGCATACTTTTTGATCACCAAGACTAATCTTCTGGAAGAACCAGAACATTCTTCCAGAATAAGAGAAAACCCCTTGCATAGTTTTTGATCACCAAGACTGATCTTCCGATAGAACATCATCATATTACCGGGAGAGCAAGACCAAACATCAAAGGAATAGAAGAAAATCAATTTGAAAACTCTGTAGACTTAAAAACAACAAGTTATAACACCAATATTTAACGTGTGTGAGCAAGACTTTTCGTCGTAAGTGAGACAACAACCCAAAAGTCTATCTGAACCAAGTCTCAACTTGAATTCTACCGTGTCATGCACTCAACAAATAAGACTCTTAAAACAAGGGTGCATACTCTAGCTCTCATATGTGTGAGCAGAAAATATGTATAATGGAAATCAAAATATTCCGCATATTGTCACACGAAAGCTCTATATAAATGGATAGTGATCTCATGACTAAAAATGCTATGCAAAGGGAATTGTTTTCTCAATTTGACATAACACAAATGATTGTTGCCCAAAGTATCAAACAGGTCTTTCCTCCGGTTATAACATTAGGTAAGGGAAGTGTATCGGGGTAAGGGTTTAACTTTGAATGTTTGAGAATAGGCTATATACATAAGTAGAGGGCAAATAAAAAGACGGGCCCCTCGTCAACTAACATGCTTCTCATTTTCTTTACTTTTCAACTATGTCATATTCATTTTTTTATTTTTCTCAACCACCAACACATCCCAAAAATTTGAAGAAAATATGTTTCTTCTTTTACAAGAGAATAGGTGACCCCCCAACTTATTTGGTTTCCAATTTTTAGATTTTTTCATGTAATTTTTCTAGTGGAAAGGTTAACCAACAATAAGCATAAACATAAACCACCTTATTTTTCCAAATACATCTTCAACATGATTTAAACCATTCTCAAAACAAAATATGGAATTTAAGGCTCAATCAAGAAAAGGCTCATGTAAGGGCTCAAGTGGACTAGCAAGGGGTAAATCCAAGAAGGAACGAACCAGCTCAAATGTCAAAGATTGCCTAAAATTCTTTCCTAAAGCCAACAACCGTGCATGCCAACCCAAAATATATGTCAATGATAGTGAATTTCCAATGCTAAACGACAAAGATAATGAGATAAACAACGAGTAAGATTTTGTTCGTGACAACTAGAGGTTATATGACACCACTCCAAGGAAAGGTATGGCTATAAGATCACTTGTGCATAAGTCTCCACTAAACTAGCCATCTAGAAAATCAAGGTGCGACTCGCAAGCGGTTTAAGCCTATTTTGTACGTGAAGTGCAAAAAGGTTAAAAACTAGGTGCTAAAACATTTTTTTGCAACATGCTAGCAAATTGAACTAAGATGCCACTTACAAGCCTAATCAAGGCTCAACAAATTCCTACTCATGCCATAGAGTTAAAACTAGCAGAATCCCAAAATCCATGCAAAAACAATTCACTATCTACACTAACTAACTAACAAATCCTTCACGCAGATAAAATGACCTATACTTTCCTCCCTGTCTCAAAAGGTAAAATAGAAATAGACGTCTATACTAGACCATCGATTCAATTTTTTTAATTTTTTTTCAAGACTCTAAAATAGAACTAAAAAGCAAAAATAAACAAAAGATATGATACAAGCATGTGAAACATGCTCCCCTCTCCCCAACTTAAAACATGTAGTGTTCTCTGTGGAAAAGACTCTAATAAAAGAAATAAAGTAATGTACCTCCTGGGTGAAATGTCAACCACCCAATAACTCGACCAAGAAAGAGGATTTAACATCATTACCACGATTCGTCATTGACGATACTTCCAAGGCTCAAAGCTATAAGGAAAGAACCTTGCAAAGACTAAAATGCCAAGTACAACTACGATATAAATGATTAGTAAAAATACTGGCCGATGGAAGCCAAGTGTGCAACACCGATTTTATTATTTAAAAATAGTAGCGAGTTCTCATGTGACTCTCCATGAGTAATACTTTCTCCCCAGTATTCTCACTTAAATAGTGTATTTGAGAAGAAAATCTCCCAGTATTTGGGAATAGGTCGATATTCAATAGGTTATGTTCCTCATTTGTTGAGAAATATTCCAATCATATTTCACAATCATCCTTACTTTACCGGGGTCATTCTAAATAAAACACCACTAAGAATAGAATAATAGGTGGCTATATCATACCGTTAAGAGATAATTCAAAATGGCGAATACTAGAATGATTTCAAACTCCAAGGATTTATTGTCTCCTAGACGTTATTAAAAATTTTAGATTTAAGGAAATAAAATAAAAGGAAAGCAAAAGAAAGAGAAATAAAACTAAAAGAAAATAAAAAGAATCTATACATAAAAGACGTGGTGGAAACCGAGATCACGACCCCCAAAATATGATAATAATATTGTCATGACAAAGGAGGCCATAGCCCAAGGTGAACCATCTCACCCCTTTTCTAAAGAACTGAAGTTGCCCAAGCCATATAAATAAGTACTTGAAATAAAGAGGGGCTTTGAGGCGCTTCATGAATATGTAACCAACCACTCTACCATCACTGATGGAATTGGATTTGAAGGCATTGACACTATGGATGGAACATGAAATATGACTCGGGAGGAGTCGACCAATGCCAAGAAAATAAAATTTTGTAAGGTAAGCATAAGTGGTGGAGGCACACAAAAAATGGGGGACACTTTGACAACAGGCATTGGAAGCTCATCCCTATGTGTGGACTCCCCAAGATTCTTCATGAAAATAGGTGCAACATGTGCACACTCAACAGCCTCTTAGAAGATACTAGGCATTTTGGGCTCAATGGGGCAAGGTGCCAACAACATTCACATTATTTCTAATCCTAAAATCTACCTCTAGATCCTCGTCACTCTCCTCATAATGATAACTCGAAGTATTCCTTTCGGACGGGGTAAGAGGGGTGTCATTTTGGAAATTAGAGAGTGTCCCCAATGCAGCTTGGGCCATTAGGAGGGAATGTGTAATATCCACTTCTGGGTATTCTAGGATTGGAACCTCTTTGGCATTAAAGCATGCCTCATCCAAGGGGTTGGTGGGTTGGACCAACTCAAAAGATGGGACTTCAAAGTCCACTTGGCATAAAGTGTTAAGGGCCACGATGTTGTTGCACCTTTTAAGAAAGTGTTGCAAAACATCCTCTAAGGGATCTGAGTGCGATGGTTGGAAATCAAGCGAGTCCTCCAGGGACAAATGGTCTTGGAATCCCGTGGGTGGCTCCGAGTAATAAGACTTGGGAGGGGACACCTCATCATAGTAAGGAGCCTCATTGGAATGGCAACCCCGAAGAAATATTTGCAAGCTGTGCTAGCCGGATCTTAGCTCTAAGGGATCGGATCCGGCACGGGCCCAGACCTCGCTCCGGACCTCTTTCATCTATTGGAATCACTGATCTCACGACCCTTCGCTAGGCCCCAATACTGTTCGACAATCATCTTCGGCAAAATGCTCCGGAAATATTGATAGGCCAAACCATGTTACTCCTCCGGCTACTACACTGGTCGGTAGGGCAGCGTTCACCAGTCTTGTGACAAAATCACTCCTGGTCGACCGACTTATAGCGGAAGGAGCATCCCTATGGCCTAGCATCCAGCAACTGAGCACCAAGCCCGCCTTCTTTTTTCCCCATCCGTATGGTTAAACCGGCCCACCAACTGCACCGGCCCACACTGGCCCGTCACGTGCGCCACTCAGACCTAACACCGCACGGGGGAGCCCATAATGTGCGGCCCACGTACCTGTTCAAACCCTAAAGAGCATCAACCCCTATAAATACCCCATGAGGGTACTGTTCATGGGGATCTGCTCCCCGATAGCCTAACGTCCGACCTCACTTTGCTTTTTGTCTTCTTCCCTAAAAAAAACTAACTTAAGCTTTGGAGGCCCCGTCGGTTACAACCGATCGGCGGTCACTAACCTTTGTTTTGAAGGAGCCCAGCAGGTGGATCCCATTTTCTATCTTTGCAGTGACTCACATAGACCGTCGGCCTCGACAGCGATCACCCCGCTCCAGATCATCGTTGCCAATCCGATACTTGAAGGTCCGGTCATCCGAAAGGAAAATCTTGAAGTTTTCGGCCACCACAATTGGCGTTCAGAGTGGGACGTAGCCCTCCGAATGTTTGTTGGAATTCCTAGCTTCTGTTAACTTCCCTGACCTATGGGGACCGAACACCCAAACCTGACAGTCAACACCGACCTCTCCGCATTCCCCCCACCTCCTCCTCCGACAACTGTCCCTCACCAGTCTGTAGGAATTCTTGATCCTGCTACTGGTTTCATCTTAGATGGTCCCAACTCTGATGTGACTGTCGTCATGGATCGAATGATGAGGGAGAAGAATGTAGAGATTGCCCTTCTAAAAGAGCAGGTTGCCAAACTAACCCAACCGGCTCTACGAGCGACATCCGCAACATCTAAGTCCGGGGAGAGAAGCCGCCATAGATCAGGGAAGAATAAGGTTGGGGCTGACCCCCCTCGTCAGTCGGAAATGGGGCATCTGGGAGACTTTGAGCTGCTAGGAACCGGTAAGACTACTCCAAGTGCCCGAACACTGACAGCATCAGATGAGACACTTTATGTTTACGACCACGGAATCTTCATTCCTGTCAGGACAAAGAAACATGACCGAGCCCGTTAGAGTCCGGAGTGAGATCATCGATGAAGGCACAGACGACACGCTTCCTCCTTACCACGCAGAGATGACCGAGCAGAGCACCGTCGGCACAGAAGAAGCCGAATGCCAGAAATTGCTCCAACGAACACCCACCGCGACGTGGATCCAAGGCTAGGGCAAATCAGCACCACACCTTATTCACGAATGATAGAGTCTGCAACAATTCCAGCCGGATTCCACCTACCCAAATTTGCCAGGTATGAGCCCAGAACTGATGCTTATACACATCTTATTTATTTCCGACAGGTGATGTATCGCTATACCTCCGATGAGGCCGTCCTGTGCAAGGTCTTCCCAACAAGTCTGGGAACTCAGGGTTCCTTATGGTTCGACAAGCTCCCAAGATGATCCATCCGGAGTTTCAAGGATCTGGAAAAGGTGTTCTTGTCCCGTTTTGTAATGAGCACCACTCAGAAGAAGGACGTCAGCACCCTGATAAGCCTCCGGAAGCGGCAGAATGAGTCCCTACGACAATATGCAGACCACTACTGGGAATTATATAATGAGATCTAGGATTGTGACCAGAGCATTGCGGCCACCTCCTTCAAAATAGGGATCGAGACCGACAACCTTATCTTCCGGGAGCTCATGATTCACCCTCCAGATGATATGGAGGATCTCATACAAACAGTGAACAAATACTGCCAGTTGGAGAACCTTTTATCCGATCGCACATCCCATCGATCATCCGGCCGCCCGAATCCGGCTAGTGGAATAGTTCCCAGTCGGCAGATAAACGTAGTAAAAGCGGGTGATATCCGAAGGCCTAGGCCATAGGATTTACGTGGCTGAAGCAACCGTCTTCTTAGAGCCCACCTACATGGTATACAAGCAAATCCGAGACATGCCATTCTGCAGGCGTCCAGACCAAAAAATGGACACGGAGGCTAATTATGCCGGACGCGCATTCTGTACCTATCACAAGGAGAAGGGGCATTACACTAACTCTTGCCAACCGTTCGAAGCCTACATGGAACTCCTAGTCCGTCAGGGGCATCTCGATCGTTGGATTGACAGGCCGAAAACTCAAGAATTGTCCAAGCAAGCAAGGCCACCCGCCGTAGAAGAGGAGAATGTCCCACTTATTCCATAAGGGACAGATTGGACCCCCGCACAAATTGTAAAGGAACATTTCCCCTTCATGAAATGAAAACTTTTTATTATGTTAAATGTTTGCCTTGGCTTGCGGTTAAATGACAGGTCTTGCAACTCCTTCTCTCTCCCACAAAAGGAGGAATCATATAGGCAAACCAGCACCATTATTGGAGGGTCAAAACCTCTAACCTCGACAACTTCTGCACTCGATTCTCTAGGGCCAACAAGGTGACTCAATCATACATCACACTAGCTCCCTAACATGAATTTTCAAGGCAGAAATTCAAGTAACGAGACGATAACCAAGTCTAGCACCCGGAGATAGGTAGGGTACCACTATCCCAAGTTACGGCCCAATCACATTGACCAATAAGGTGCAAGATCATCATGAGGGTCCCCTAACCAAGGCATCCTTTAAGACTAAGTTCTGGCCACCCCTTGGCCTAACAACACAAGTCACTTCTCATGCTAGGAAACATGACTCACACTTGACCACAACAACACAATTCATCCTAGCATCTTTCATAAGTTCCAATTATGCTTACAGGGACTAACCCAACTCTAGCATCACCCTGGAAAGGGAAACATACCGTTGGGAATACGATCGTTGACCAAGGGTATATAGGGACAACTAGAATTGTTGAGTGATTCACATCCCGGGATGACGGGGCAAGAATCAATCCTCAAACACAAAACACAACAAACTCTCGCTCTACCAAATAGAACAATAGTTAGGAATCCGATATCGATAGAGGGACACATTGATTTCTACAACGAGGATAAACCAAAGGATCTCCTAGGATTCACTTCTAGTACTTACAAGGCAAGAATCAGGAGTCAACAACAGGACCTCACGACGAATTCACATCCCCAGCAAGGATGGCAAGAACCACGCAAGCTAACTGCGTAATCACAAACAAGGATTCACCTCTTAAGGACAAGACAAGAAACGAACAATGATAGAAGTGAAATCACGACTCATGGCAAAGACGCCCAGATCACTTAAGCATTGAAGCCATGGGTCCGCATCCAGAGGGTGAGGTAAGCACTATAAAGCATTCGACCAAACAGTCACAGACAAAGATCCACTTCTCGAAATCAAGGCAAGGATCAATGGGAGACCTTGAAATCATGTGTCCACGTATCAACATGAGACAAGGATAGATCTGACACAACCACATCTACAAGAACAAGAGATCCACTTCTCAAGAATGAGACAAAGATACACTAGATATCATTTACTAGAGTCAAACTCACGAGAATAACAAGATAAGAACAAGGGTCTACTAGATGATCGACATCACCCTAGGACACACTACATAGATTTGGAAGAATGATCCCTCTTAGTTAATTCTTATAAAAATAATGGGTCCTCATGCAATGCATACAAGCACTCCAAGCACATCATATGAATGCAGTTTTAAAAACAATGCACATATTGAGACCAGATATCTCCCCAAAGACTTAAGTTTTCGAAACAAAAGCTTTGATACCAAGTTGTCACGCCCCATAATTTTAAACTATTTTTTAAAATATAGAAATATGACAACAAGGACAAGTAAAGCAAACATCTACCAAATCTATATTGCGGAAATGAAAGGGAGAAAGGGGATATCACATGCAAACAAATGAGAAGTTTAAAATTTTCAAGTCTAAATAAAAGTTACAGTCCGGGTACATTAAATAAATGAAGTACAGAACAAGTAAATAAAGGATACCAAAGGACGACATCCAATCTCCTGATCTCCAAAGCTAGGAAGCCGAGTCGGTACCTAAAAATAAAGGGTTAAGCAATTGCCTAATAGAGAATATCTACACCCAAGTACTTCCCCAATTGAGACAAAAGATTCGAGTGCGAGATATAAATAAATATACATGCAATGAGGACCATTTTCATAGTTTCAAAACTATTTCCAAATTCTTTTCCAAATCAATTTCAATGACTTATTGATTTTTCTTTCAAAAGGCTCAACTTGATGAAATCAAGGACAATGATATAATTTCAAATTCTCATCTCAACCTTGACGAAATAAGGGAGACATATAATAGTTTTTCGCATCTTCTCACCTTGACGAAACAAGGAAGTCAAGTATAAATAAATTTTAATCAAGATTAATTAAGTTTCGGCTAGTTTCACAGTAAAATCTCGTCATCTAAACTACCCGTAAGTTCTTCAGAATTCCCCAACCTTAAGGAGGACTCCAGTCGACCTATATTGCACAATGTAGTGAGTGATAACACTCAGGGAACGAAAGTCCCGTATATAAATCTATCCAACCCAACACCTCTATCATGTTTTAGGTTAATTAAAACCATTGATTCAAATTTCTATTTAAAAATCTATAGATTAGGGCATCCATACCTCCTAATCCCAATTTATGACAAAACATGATTTTTCTCAAAATTAATTTCCAATTTACAAAATTCAAGTGTCAATAGAGTCATAGGACCCATTTGCAACAATCAATTTCAACACTTAACCATTCAATTTCAAAATTCCCACATGACCCGAATTAGGGTTTTACGAAAATTAGGAGTTTTACAAATTAACTAAGGGATCTTGAAATTGAAGTGATAGAGAGTCTATTAAGACCCATGTGTGCATAAGCCCTCAAGGAATTTTTGGGTTAATTGAACCCACAAGTACCAACTACGAAAATAACCTCATTCGAATAAAATCTAGAGAGGGAGAAGGAAGCATACCAACAAGGGATAGAATGGAATAGGAAACTCTATCTTGTATGAATAGTCACTTACAAATCCTAAGTGAGGGAGTCTTGATACCTCTACGAGCTTTGCACATCAATGGAGAGAGGAGGACAACCTCTACGCACTTATTGAAGAAGATTTCTTCAAAAGCTTGATCAATCCACAAGAGTTTTAGAGAGGGAAGAGAGAAATTTTTGGAGAGAAATGGAGTTATGGAAGAGAGAGAGAGAGAGAGAGAAGAAGAAGGGTTCTGAGTCGATTCTGGGGTCTTTCCCCTATATTAGGATGTAAATAATACACCAAAAAAGACCAAAATGACCTCATTAAAATCTGCCAAAATTTCCCCCCGACAGACCCGTAACTGGTTACGGAGGAAGTCGAAACCGATTACGGATGTCACTACCATAACCTTTCCTTGCGGTTACCCTTGCGGGAACTGATTACGGGGGAGGAAAATCAGTTACGATTCCCGGCTTGTAAAACCGATTGTGAGAGAGAGAAGGGAACCGGTTGCAGGACACCACAACCGAAACCGGTTGCGGTTGCGAGGAGAATTGGTTGCAGACGCTTCTGGTTCTCCTCTTGCCTTAAGCCCAAGAACAAATGGAAACCGGTTACGAGCATGCCTGGAACCGATTTCAGGCACTTCTGCCACAAAAACTACGAGTATTTTGGACGCTATTTCTTTGTCCGAACTTCAATTGACACGATTCAAGTTGCATTGAAATCAGAATTGAATCCTCTACGACTTCTAATATTCCACCATTCATCAACGAAAGGAAAATTTTGGAATTATTAATCAACTAAAATCCAAGAAATGGAACTAAGATTTCCAAAATCGATTTAATAAATTCTAAACCCTTACAACCACTAAGGATGGAATATCAATATCGTGAGTGGTCACTGGTCAGTCTATCAAGAAGCATGACTTGAAGTAAATACTTCAAAATGATGAACAATTTTATCTTGTGATCATACATGAATGGATGAACATGGTCAAAAAGAAAAAAGTCAAGATTATGTAAGGTTGCAAATCATCAATTGTACTAATACAAGGGAGATTCAAGTTTAAAGTAGTTGAAGCAGGATGAATGTACTAGAGATGTTGAAATACAAGTCTAAGTTTAAGAAGACATAGCTTGGTCAAACTTTGAAATAATTGCTAATCTCATAGTTAATGACTAATTCCCCTCATTTTTAGTCTAAATTCGAGTGATATATTAAGTTATAAGGTGTGAGAGTGATAGAGAAGTAAGAGAGATCGAGAGAGCAATGTTGAAGATAAACCCAAAAAAAGTTTATCAATGCTTGTGTGAATTTGTGTGAGTGTGTGTATCAATAAAATTGAATTTTGTGTTATCCTCTCCTCTGCCTCCAACAATCTATTGTCAGGCAGCTAATATTTCGTATATGTGTTAGTGTGCCAGCTCATGTAATCTGAGCTGGCTTTTCTGTTTCAGTTTGTTACATTCTGTTACATTGTTAGTTGGTTAGTGGTTAGCTCAGCTGCTCTATCGGTTGTATTGTATATATAGAGTTGTATTCTGTAGCATTGGTATTATTATGAAATGCAACAACTTCTTTTCAGCTTTTACATTTCTGTTATGGTATCAGAGCATACTGGCGTAAGCCCTAGAACGATCCGTTTCTTCATATATCAGAATTCAGCATTACTTTGAAGATCTTTTCCAAAGCATGGTGTCGTCCTCAACAGATAACAGTCTTCCTCAATCATTGACCTTTCTGATTGGTAATTTTCAATCTTTTGTCTCAATCAAGCTTGAGTCGGCAAATTATATCGCCTGGAAAACTCAGGTTGAGAATGCTTTACGAGCAAACTCATTATTTCAGTTTGTTGATGGTTCAAAACCTCCTGAAATTGAAATTACTGATGCATCAAACAATACAATTCCTAATCCAGAGTTTGCGAAATGGATTAAAGTAGATCGCATGCTTCTTTCGTGTTTGATTGCCACACTTAATCCGTCTGTTCTTTCTCATGTTGTTGGTTCACATTCTACGCAACAATTATGGACTAAGCTTGAAGAGAAATATAGTATTCTGTCACGAACTCACATTCATGATCTGAAGAAACGAATCTACAGTCTTAATAAGACCTCCTCTATGG
>NMUG010005157.1:0-13319 GCA_002855965.1 Monotropa hypopitys | reverse complement strand
CCCAAGGATCTGGAACGGCTCGTACTTACATCTTCCACGTCGTAATCATCCTGGACATCAACGTGATCCTCATTATCATCTCGAACCACGTCTTCCATCTACACATCCTGTGCCCTACTTGAACTTCCTCTCAGATAAATGCGGAACCGTGGATGTCCCCTCGTCTTCTTGGGAGCCTGGGGTGGGATAGGATCGTTTTCTTGAGTTCCACGCCCATCTCCTACATTCCTTGCTTCTTCTAGTGTACGTTCACCTTCGTTTTCTCTGATGATTGCCATTTCCATTTCAAACTTCTGAGCAATGAGTTTTTCTTCAAATTGGTGTGGATTTCCCACAGACGGCGCCAATTGTCGACGGTGATTTCTTACACTGTCGTTGAATGCTTCAGTGAACTCCCTGCTTGTGCTTGACCTGTAATAAATTTGTTGCACCCAAAGAAAATCGTTAGAAGACCCCCCGCCACTGTGGCTTGGAAGGCCCTCCGATGATTAAGTTAGTCCCAAATGGAGCAACGAAATGCTTATCGAAAGAGAGGAAAATAGGAGAATCAGTTAGACCGTACCTTTTCCAGGTGAAGAAAACTCCCTTTTGTATCTCTGCTCTCCTCATTAATGGTGACCTTCCAACTCCCTAATCTCTCATCATGGAGGGGAATGAATGTCGACAGGAGACTCCTCGTCTTCAGTAACCATTACATCTTTACAACTTCTTCATTTAATCATGTTGGAACATTCTCTAACAATATGAACATAATCAATACATTTATGGTCACTAATTGCCCAATTAATGCCCAAACGTATATCTGCCGTATATTCAAGACCTCGCGCTGAAGGTTCTGCCGCGTAGACAAGCTCCCGCGCTGATCACATAAGTTTACCACATTCGTGTAACTCAGCCCGCACACTCTCACAAACGCACTGCCCGGATAGCTTTCTCAGCCCAACCCTTATTGCGGCAAAAGCAATTATGTGTGCGGCTCATATGTCACCTCGGCAATGGTCTTAGCCCTAAACTTTTCATCATTTGTCCTAACTAAATCATCCATAATCTGATAATTATGTCCCTGAACAGGTTCTCCTCCCTATTGGACATGTTATCAGCTAATCATAGATAATCTAATCAGCAAGGTCAACATTCTTAAGAGACACAACCCGCAGATGTCCTAACCTCATTGAGATGACCTTATCCGCGGTGTCGATTAAGAAATCATGACACTTTTATCATACTGGGCACTATTAACAAATTGGTCGCACTGAATTTCATTATCTACTGCTGATTCTGTGCCGCCACGTGTTATCCATATTTTACCCTACCACAGTTTTTATGTGTGGAAATGGTTCATGGTATCATTAGTGTTTTAATTATTATTGCTCAATGCCTTATTTCAAAAAAAAATATGTTGTCAAATTTCAAGGATGTTATAGCTTCTTTAAAACATAGTAGGGTATAGTATCGGACGTGATCGACTGACTAATACCGAACTATGAATTAGAAGACTATCAAGAGTCTCCCAATAATAGAAGAGATAAAATTAATTTACCGAAGGAAATGGGTTCGAGTATGTATACTTTAAGAATGAGGCTTGTTCTTGGCTTGTTTTGGGTTTTTCAGAGGTTCGATCGGATTTTGGGTAGTTTTCGGGAAATTAACAAAAAGAAATGTCCGGGGGCTTTGGTATTTGAGAGTGTTTTGAGATCAATTGGGATGCTTGAGGTCTGGATTATTGTTGTGGTAGTTGGGTATTTATATAAATAGACATAAAGGAAATTTGGGCCAATCACATGGCTCGCGAGCCATGTGCTGGAGGAGATATTTAGAAGCTTCCAAAAGTGGTTTTGAGCTTATCCCTTCGGAAAATTAATTAGAAAGTAAATAAAAATATCTTTAAAATTGAAAAAGTATCCCAGAGTTCTGATCTTGGTCCAAAGTTTCTATTTGCGCTTGGTCGGCCCCTCGTCGAACTCTGACTTTGACATTTTAAATTTGATATTTGCGATCGCTGAGTTGGATCGTGAATTTAGCAAATATCTCAGACTTGATCCAGACATTTCCGGGGAAAAACCTGAAATACGGCTCTGATGCTTTGAACAAAGTGAGAAGCGGTTAGTGCACCTCTTGGGCTGCTCAACTTCTGGAAAATCTGTTCTGCAGGGAATGTCAGACTTTAAATATGAGGTCCGTGCAAAATACGTTTGCTGATTTCCGAGGCCGACTGAGTGCTGTAGGGAAATCTAAACGAATTGACGTTTATCCTCAACTGAATTCTGATTCTGGGTAAGATGTATTCAGTCTTTATGTCGGCTTCTCAGGAATGTATTTACCTTCGATATTCCATTCAAAAGGAAAATTTTGGTTGTTTGTGCTGGATTCTACTCGTTCCAAACTGTTCTGCCTGTTCGGATGCAGTTTCTGTACTGTCCGTTGATAAATTTGTCTTGACTAGCGCGTCAGATTGGATTTCTGAGATGGGTAAATGTTTCTTAACACTTTATCATTGTTGGTTCATCATTTTGAAATTTTTGACTAGCATCGATGTTGTTCGCGAGAAGTCCGAACATTTCAGATGTGTGTTTCAATCTCTGTGAAGACCATTTTGCTAATTTCTAAAATTGTGGGGACTGAGCCAAAATTTGGATATCAACGGAATCAAATATGATCCATCTCAATTTCATCTCATATATCATATAATCAATTAGGATCCAAGAATGTCTCATCTCACCTCATCACCTCACATCTCACATCTCACTACTAATATAGCCAAAATATCAACCCAATACCTCTAAATTCATTGACCAGAGTTATTACAGATCTATTATCCTGAGAATCAATCCGAATAAGTAAATCGGAAGAAACTAGGGGCCACTTAAACAATTCTCAATGATAGAGAACAATACTCTAATACATAATCTTGGAGCGAGATTAATAATATTTTAACTACAAGCCGTGGAATAAAACTATTAACATCAAAAGATGTATTTCAACTACAAGTCATAGAATGAAGCTATCAAAATACTCCAACTTTACTAGCCGTAGTGTGAGGCTCATATCAATATCTCAATGTGGATATATAGTAGAAAAATCATTATTTTTTTCTTTTATTTTTCAAAACAATCTCTTTGATTTCATTTCCTCATTTTATTTTCCGAAAATCAATTATTCCATCTCTTTATCGTGGAAACTCTCTTCCTTTGAAACTCACATTTCTCTTTAAATTTATAAAATATATTCCCGTTCTCAAAATCTCTTTTCGAAAAACCCTTTTTCTTTTTTTCCATTTCCCTTTCTATTATAGCAAGAATAGCGTAACTATTTAAAATTAAACAGTTCTATAGGTACTCACCTATCACAATGAAAGGTGGACTGAGAACCCATAGTGACATGCAAAATGACCCTGGATTAGGGGTGTACATGGACCGGATCGGATTCGTATGAATCCAATCCTAATCCGTGAGTTACGGATTATAAAAAATACAATCTATGTCCGAATCAAAAGTCTCACGGATCGGTTCCAATCAGAACCGTGACTCACGAATCGGTTCCAGATTTATTCACAGATTATGATTCATACAAAAAACAAAGCAACAAAGGAAAAAAATAACGCAAAACCTTAACATTGAATCGCTGATAGCAGAATGTTGAATCACTATTAGTACCTTATGTAATAGAAATGTTACAAATACTCCAAGTTTTATAAATAATAACAATTTACCCATATATTTTTTATATGTACATAATACATATATACAATCCCTTTTCTATTAGGGATCCTCATTTCTGATGGTAAAAACTTTTTCTCTTCCGGTCATATTTTTTATGATCTGAATCGTTTAATGTATTTAAAACATATTTTTAAGTGTTTTTGCGAAGAATCGACACTTAAAAACATGTTTTTAAGTGTTTCCCTTCCAAGTCATATTTTTTGTCAATTCTTCACGGAGACACTTTAAAACATGTTTTAAACATACTGAACGGTTCGAATCAAAAAAAATATGGCCAGAAGAAAAAAAAGCCTTTACCGTAGAGAAATGTGGATCCATCGTATGAAGAGTGGTATATATATGTACATATATATATTACAGTTAATATTTCACGGACCGGATCGGATAATCCAAGGATTCGAGATGAAAATCCATGTCCAATCCACGAGTCATGGATTTTTAATTTTTAAATCCGTGTCCGAACCATTAATCCGCAGTGCAATCCAAAACATACGGATCGGATTGGATTCACGGATCACCGGATTTTTTGTGCAGTCCTATTAATTAATACTGCAGACTCGTCTCTGGTTGGAATTGGATATTTGCCTCAGTTTGGGTCCTTTGCAATCATGTAAAACTTTGATTTCTATCATAGAGTGTTTTCCTCAAACAGGACAAGAGGAATCCTGGAAAATAACAAGAAACAGGAAAAACAGAAAGGATATGCTCCCCTGGGCAGCAGCAATATGTGAATCTTTTCACAGTTCTGCAAAGTGAATTATTGTTGAAGTGCAACGAAAGGGATTTGTATGTAAAGTAAATCAAAAGAAAAATATGAGTAAAATTGAACAGAGACGTGATTTGTGCAGAAATAAACTGGTCCCGTGTCTCAACTGAAGTATGACAGTGAAGTTGCTGCCGAACCCTTGCAGATGGGACACCAATTCTTGAGCCGCAGCCACTGATGTATGCACTCTACATGATACGCGTGTTCACATTCCAGTTTTCCGACCTCGTCTCCAATTACATATTCTTCCTGCAAACCAAAAACTTAAATGTGACATAAACATGAGTAATCAACTTAAACCAGCACAACCAGATTAACAAGAACTTTAAAAAATAATATAAAAAGAACGTCAACAAGAAAGTGATGGACAGTTAAACAACATTTTTATGATCACTTCTATTCCGAAACCCAACTGTTGCCACTGGCATTAACCTATAATGAAACTTCATAGGGAAAATGACAATGGGATAGGTCTTTGTTTCAGGCATTGGGACGCTGGTTTGCAAGGAACATCTGAATCTCCCAGGAGGTATTAGTTTAATTCTCTGATACTTGTAACTTTTAATAGCATTTGGAAATATTACAGTGGGAGAACTCCTTGGTTAAAGGTGAAAGTTCCAAGTTTCATCCCTGCCCCTCCTTAGGTTAGCTTCTGCTGGGCTCATGGTATCAGTGCAGGTTCCACTTAACAGTATATGCATAAAGAAGTACCTATCGTAAGCTGAAAAATAGGTAATAACCGAAAAGCTGGGAAGGTGCTTTTGAGATTACAGTTCTTGGTCGTTTCTTATGGCTTGCTATAAGATAGACCAAAAAGGTAAAAACAAAGTATTTAGAAAAGGAACTAAAAACTCCATGCTCTGAAGTATGCTGTAATTGAACCCTTTTCTTTGTTTATTTGTTTATGTTGATCGAAATACATATTCTGGTTTCTTTTTTTGTTTTTCCACAAAAAGGATAGAGGGTATGGTTGTTGCAACGAAATGGGGAAACGAATATCACGCTTATTACAGGACTCTCGGTCTGAAATTATGTGGGACTCAATTACCCAACCCAAATAGTTTTGGAATTCATCCTGGCTCTCGACGATATTATTCACTCAACGAGCTGCAATCCATTGAGTTGGAAGTGGGGCGAGTTCCAGCAAACGAATCAATACATCTAACAAAAAACTTTTAGTTATTGGACTAAAACCTGACAGATACTGCATTTGCCTTCATTTTTATCTTCCCTGCATTCCATGGCTCCGTCTATGGGAGATAAAGGCTGATATATGCCTCTTTTAAGACATTTTGATAGAGCTTCTTCTGACAGTGCTGTGCTCACAGAACCCATCTTCTCTTCTAAAGCTATTAGTTCCTGTCAAGCAGTAAGATACTGAGTGATACAGCACTTATAAGAAAAAAACACATATAATATCTAAGAAAATTATTTCCTCAAATGATCCAGACAAACAATTCATGCCAATAACAGTTCACCAGTAAAAGATGAGACACCAAAACAGAATCAGAACTACTTCTAAAGCATCATGTTCTAGACATATGACAGAAGAATAACAAACCTCATAGGACATGTTGTCAATGTCCAGTCTCATGTCTCTATGCTGATCATAAAAGCCAAGTCCACCAAGGAATAAATTCACTTCAAGAGCAAGTAATTCCTGCAGGACAATGGACCGACAATAATAAGCAAATACCCAATTTGGTTAAATTAAGTACCAATACTAGTACTTCACGTATTAGCTTCTCATCTTGCTCAATCCTCTCAATCACCATTAGTACCTGCACATTGCAAGAAAATAGGGTTGAAAGTATTTTCGAAAAACCGAATCAACCAAAAGAACTTACCAAAAAACTTGGATTCTGCCAGTCCAGCACAAGGTTTGCTCGGTTTTGGTATTCTGATACAATTTTTTACTCATTCGGTTCACTTTAGGTTTTCCTTTGATTTTTACTTTATCCGACCGAACTGAACCGGATTATAATAATAAATCTAACAATAATAATATAATAAAATTATTATTAACCGTTTGATGTGACCGTCAAAATCTAAGGATTGGTAATCCATCAATCTCATGTGTAATGAGACCACTTGATTCATGTCACATGGTAATAGTCCACTTCGTGTAAGGACCTCATTCATAAGGGTAAAATACAGACCAAACATTTTCAACTACTTCCCGATCAAATTTTCACGATCTGAACCGTTCAATATGTTTAGAAAGTATTTTTTAGGGTCCCCGCGAGAAACAGTAAAAAAATATCAGTAAGGCATTCATCCGACCAAATTTTATACAGACTGTTCATTAGAGTTTTATAAAAAAATTGTCCAGATGAAGTCCTTCCCGGTCATTTTTTTACTGTTTCTCGCGGGTACCCTTATCAACACGGTTTAAAGACATTGAACGGTTCGGATCATTCAAATTCGATTTAAAAATAGTGATCCATATTTTACCCTTACGATTTGGTTCTTACTAGAAGTTTTCTGTATATATATATATATAAACTGCCCTTCTCATGCGGGAACCCGCACAGAAATTTTGTGCGGACTTTTAATCTCGGCCGTTGGATTAAATTTAGCAGACGAGATTAGAAGTCCGCACAGAATTTCTGTGCGGGATCCCGCATAGGAAGTTGACTCTCTCTCTATATATATATATGTATAAAATGAATGGACTTCAACACTACAAATCATATATTTCTCTCTTCATTTCCAGTTTTTTACTTCCAACATTTGCATTTTGCATTTGTTCATTAATTTATTTTTTATTTTATTTTTTTCAAATTAATTCATTTTCGGTCAAACCGAATACCCAGAAAACCCCGACTGAGCCGGCTTTACTTGAATAAATATTGGTTCTTTCAAAAATTCTGACACGATCGGTCTGGAATTTTTTTACATCGAAACGATTGGTTTCGGGGTTGAATGCCCTCGAACCTGTTAGAATAATAATGTTATGTTTATTTTTCTTTTTTCCATTCTTGTAATAACACCTTATGTCCGGGGACCTCGATTTAAATTTGTTTCTCATTAATATAAAAGAGAATGATAACCTAACCATTCTCTATGCATTATTTATCATAAATTAACATGGTATCAGAGACTAACCGAAACCCTAATCCCAAACCCTAGTTTTGTCGCCGCAACACCCTCGCCGACCGTCCCTTGTTTGGTCTTCTCCAGCCATCGCCCGTCATTGTTTGGTTGTTGCCAGCCTTCGCCAGCCGCCGCTTGGCCTTCGTCGGCGGTCGCAGACCCTCGCCAGCCTTTCGTCTGACCTTCACGCACTCCGATGGCTAACCTAGCCCTTCGGTCAGCCCTTCGGTCAGCCCTTGTGCACCTTCCCAGATCTTCGTCTGTTACTGTCGACCTCTTTCAGCCATCGTCGACCTTCGTCTTGTCTGTGCACAACTTCGCCAGTCCTTACCAACCACCTCCTGACCAAATAAAACCTTCATCCTATCCTTACAGGCCTCACTGATCACCGATAGACTAGCCCTTCTCCGACCATTGCTGGACCTTCTCCAGCCTTTTCTGGTAGTTTTGATCCAAGCCGGAGTTGATTTCATTACTCTTGGACTGCCGTTTTGATTGGAGGTTATCTGTTCATAGCCTTTTCATGTTTTTAAGGGTTCAAAAAAAACATGGCCCCACTAATATGATCTATATGCCTTCATAGTGGGTTCATATCTTGGTTGCTCGATTGCTGTCATCTCCATTGCGGTGCTTATTGCTGATTGTAGTTAGTATTGTTGTCTTGATTGATGGCTAAATTGACTGGTGAATCACCACTAGTATCCCGCAACCCATATGGGAGAGTCCTGGCTTTATAAATATTCAATCCGAAAACTACAATCCGAGCCTTAAAATCACTACCTCCCTGTTCAATGGTCAAAACTATCTAGCATTGTCACATAGTTTGACACTTTTCTTGAAGAGTAAGCGGAAAATAGGTTATGTTGATGGAAGGATTCAAACATCATGTGTTAGGCATTTGAGCTACGCCATTCTATTGAGCGATTAGTTCAGGGGGAGCAGTCCATTCTTCAGTATTTCACTTTTTTGAACAATGCCTGGAAATGTTTGGATCATCTCCAAGATTATAAGCATGTCTGCATTGCTACAGGAAGTTGGCTACAAGAAGTTTATCGAACAGGAAAAAGTCCTCAAGTTTCTCGGAAGTCTCAATGTGGAGTTTGATCCTGTGAGAAGTCGAGTTCTAGGTATAAAAACTCTTCCATCCATTCAGGAAGCCTTTGCTTATGTTCAGAATAAGGAGAGTCGTCGTTCTGCTATAATAGCAGTAGCCTCATCAGTCAGTAAATTCCTTACTTTCTACTCCTTGTACAGAGGGTCCAAAGATGTCTCTCACTTCTCCGTCCCCTTCAGGAAAGAATCGTCTGTTCTGTAATTATTTTCACCGGTCAAGACACATCCGTGAGACTTGTTGGAAGTTGCATGGGGTTCCTTCAGGGGGTCGAGGTGATCGCCCGAGTAATCGTTGCGATCGATCTGGACGAGGATCTCATTCACGCGCCCATCAGGCAAATATAGCTGAGTTCTATGCCACTGGTCCTAAGCTTGTCCGCATTGCTGATTCCATTGGCTACAAGAAGTTTTCGAACAAGAAAGGGTCCTCAAGTTTCTCGAAGGTCTCAATGTAGAGTTTGATCATGTGAGGAGTCATGTTCTAGGTATGGAAACTCTTTCATCCATTCAGAAAGCCTTTCCTTATGTTCAGAATGAGGAGAGTCGTCGTTCTTCTATAATGCCAGTAGCCTCATCAGACCGTTCTTCCTTACTTTCTACTCCTTGTACAGAGGGTCCCAGACTGTCTCTCACTTCTCCGTCCCCTTCAGGAAAGGCTCATCTTTTCTATAATTATTGTCACCGGTCAAGACACACCCGTGAGACTTGTTGGAAACTACATGGGTTCCTTCAGGGGTCGAGGTGATCGCCCGAATAATCGTTGCGGTCGATCTGGAGGAGGATCTCATTCACATGCCTATCAGGCAAATACAACCGAGTTCTATGCCACAGGTCCTAAGCCTATCCGCATTGTTGATTCCATTGGCTACAAGAAGTTTATCGAACAAGAAAGGGTCAAGGGTCTTCAAGTTTCTCGAAGGTCTCAATGTGGAGTTTGATCCTGTGAGGAGTCGTGTTCTAGGTATGGAATCCATTCTAGAAGCCTTTCCTTATGTTCAGAATGAGAAGAGTCGTCGTTCTGGTATAATGCCAGTAGTCTCATCAGATTGTTCTTCCTTACTTTCTACTCCTTGTACAGAGGGTCCCAGACTGTCTCTCACTTCTTCGTCCCCTTCAGGAAAGGCTCATCTTTTCTGTAATTATTGTCACCGGTCAAGACACACCCGTGAGACTTGTTGGAAACTGTATGGGTTCCTTCAGGGGTCGAGGTGATCGCCCGAGTAATCGTTGCGGTCGATCTGGAGGAGGATCTCATTCACATGCCTATTAGGCAAATACAGCTGACTCCCATGCCACTAGTTCTACTTTTTCATCTTCAGATGATCTCTCGGGCATGACTTCTTCTGAGTTTGAGGATGTTCTATGTCGGGTTCTGGATCGCCAGTCTTCATCCACTACTACAGATGCATCCCATAATGCGTCACATGCTTCATTCGCCCACTCAGGTAATTTAGTCTTTTTTACAAGTGCCTTTCTGTCCTACCAGTCTTTTCCATGGATTATTGTGCCTCTGATCATATATATGGGTCTTCTGATCTTTTCTTGGATTATAAGCCTTCTTCAGATCATGACAAAGTTAGGATTGCTGATGGTACTATCTCGTCTGTTTCCGAGAAATGTTTAATCTGTGTCATTCCATCTCTACCTTTATCTTCTGTTTTACATGTTCCCAATTTCTCTGTCAACCTTTTAGCTTTGAGTCGTCTTAGTCGTGATCTGAATTATACTGTGACTTTTTTCCTGATCATTGTGTTGAGGACCTTATCACGAGGAGGAGGATTGGCAGTGATAGAACAAAACATGGTCTCTATATCCTGGATTAGCATGATCAATCAGCTCATCATTCCATCCAGTTTCCAACCACCAAGGAAGATTCATAATTGTGGCATCGACAACTTGGACATCTTTCTAATCTTTCCTTACTTATACATTTATTTCCTTCAGTTTCTTACAATAATAATGTGTCGGAAATTCAATATGAGTCTTGTCAACTCGGCAAACAACATAGAGCATCTTTTTCTCCAAATTATAATAAAAGTTTAGTTCATTTTTCTCTCATCCACTTTGATGTTTGGGATCCATCTCGTATTATGTCTGTGAAAGGCCATAGATGGTTTGTTGCCTTTATAGATGATTTTTCTCAAACCACTTGGGTGTATCTCATGAAAGAACAAGGTGAGGTCTTCTCAGTATTCCAACATTTCCATAAAATGATCTATACTTAATTTAATGTTGTCAAAATCTTACGGTATGATAATGGCGGCAAATACATTGGTTTGGGGCTAGCTGAGTATTTTTTAACTCATGGGATTATTCATCAGACTTCTTGTTCCGATACTCCCCAACAAAATAGAGTAGTGGAATGCAAGAATCGTCATCTTCTTGATATGGCTCATTGAATGTTGTTTCTATAGGGGTACCACAATCTTATTGGGGTGAGACTGTTCTCACTGCTACCTATCTCATTAATCGACTCCCTACCCACGTTTTGCACAAACAAGCTCCTCTTCAGGTTCTTCTTGGGTCCGAGTCATTATTTTCGATATCTCCTAAAATCTTTGGTTGTGTCTGTTTTGTCCACAATCATTCTTCCACTTGTGGAAAGTTAGATCCTCGCTCTATCAAGTGTGTCTTTCTCGGGTACTCATCTACTCAAAAGGGGTATAAGTGTTATTATCCCCCAACTCGTAAGTGGTTTGTATCCATGGATATTATTTTCTTCGAAGCTCAGTCCTACTTCGTGGTGTCCCAGCCATCTCTTCAGGAGGAGCCATCTCTTCAGGAGGAGCCCTAGTGTGAGGAGATTCTTGTTCCTCCGGTTGATCCAGTTGTTGTGGAAACTGTCCAGGGTGCACCAAGTGTTCCTAGTTATGATAACTCTGGTGCCACCAAGGAAACACGAGAGCAGGAAACAGAGAGCAAGTGTATGTCAAAGTCAAAGCACGGAAAAAAGTTGATTGGATAGAAGAAACCATTTCTGATTCTCCACTACTGACTCCTGCCATTGATAAGAGTCCAGGTAATTCTACAACTAGTGATTTGATTGAGTCTACAGAAGTCATGATTCCTGATCCCACTGATCTTGACCAACATATTGCTCAATGAAAGGAGGTTACCACCCTATATCTAATTTTATGTCCTATTCTCACTTGTCCTCATATAAAGTAGTTGTGTCCAAAATTTCCTCTGTGAGTATACCTAATCATTTTCAGGATTCTCTAGCTATTCCTAAGTGGAAACTTGCTATGGTAGAGGAAATGAAAGCCCTTCGTAAGAATGACACTTGTGATTTGACTGAGTTACCTAAGGGTAAATGCAATGTGGGATGCAAATGAGTGTATTCTGTGAAGCACAAGGCAGACGGTTCAATTGAGCGGTATAAGGCTCGGCTTGTGGCAAAGGGCTTTACTTAGACCTACAAGGTAGACTATTAAGATACATTTGCTCATGTCGCAAAAATGAATTCTTTCAGGATACTTCTCTCACTTGCAGCTATTCTGGATTGGTCACTTCACCAGTTCGATGTTAAAAATGCTTTCCTACATGGTGATCTAGAAGAAGAGGTGTACATGTATATTCCTCCTGGGTTTGAAGTTGCTCAAACTAAGGGTAATAATGTGTGTCGACTTTGTAAATCCTTATATGTCTTAAACAATCCACAAGGGCTTGGTTTGAGAGGTTTACTCAGGCAATGTTGAAATATGGTTTCAAATAGAGTCAAGCTAATCATACCCTATTTGTAAAACATTTCTCGCATAGTAATACTACAACTCTCATTGTATATGTTGATGACATAGTGCTTAAAGGAGATGATGTCGAGAAAATTCCCCGGTTGAATAAGTATCTGGAAAAGGAGTTTGAAATCAAAGACTTGGGAAACCTGAGGTACTTTCTGGGTATAGAAGTCGCTAGATCCAAAGATGGAATCTTTATGTCAGAGAAAGTATGTTCTTGATCTGTTGAAGGAAACAAGGATGCTTAGTAGCAAAGCTTGTGACACTCCTCTAGAGCCCAATTAGAAACTAAGTGCCAATGGTAGAGGAGCTACTATTGATAAGAGAAGTTATCAGAGACCAGTGGATAAACTCATTTACTTATCTCACTCCCGTCCTGATATTGCCATTGTCGTCAGTGTGGTTAGTCAGTTTATGCATGCTCCTCAGGCCATGCATCTAGATGCAGTTATGAGAATTCTAAGATACTTGATGGCGCCGATGCTCCCTTCTGTCGTCGTCCGAAGCCAGAGAGCGATGTTGGTGCCTTTCTTCCCGGTGATGGTGGTGTTTCTCCTTTTGATGGCCAGAGTCCTCTGGTTCCGGCCAGAAGTCATGGAGGTCGCGTGGGCGGACCTCAACGAATTCCCCTCCTTCATACATGTACAGCGGAACGGACTCGGGGCGTCTGGGGCACCGCCCGTCGTCCTCCGGTTGTTCTGTCCGACGTTCATGCCCTTCGGCTACTCTCTTCCCTTTGCGCTCCCTGTCTTTCTTTGATCGGTACCGGTGCCTCTGCTGCCCCGAAGATCGCGATGTCGAGTCCGCAGCGCCGGCCATCCTGGTTACCTGGTCCCGGAGCTGCGCAATTTCTGCGTCCCTCTCCTTCAGCATCCGATCCATAGCCGCTGC
>NMUG010005156.1:0-13320 GCA_002855965.1 Monotropa hypopitys | reverse complement strand
TTATTTTCACAAATATAGCATTTATAAAATGATTTTAGAATTCCTTGAATTAAAACGTAAATGTTTAAATCTTTATTTAAATCAATGAAATATGTTTATGAGCTTAATTTCCATATCTCTCTCATACTTAAGTCCAAGAGATTATTCATCATGATTTAAATCCTTCTAAATTCTCTTGGGACTATTTGAAATTCATTTAAAGTCCCTTGGACTTGTTTTTATCTTTAAAATATTTTTCTAAGGACTTTAAAATTCATAAGATTTATGATATAAGTTTCTAAAATATTTTCCATATTTTATTATCAAAAAGGAAACTTATATAAAATATAAATCTTGAATAAAACATTTTTAGTATCTTCCCTTAGTCTCAATGGACCTTAAAATCAAACATTTCAAAAGTTGTACTAATCGGTATGGAAACCGACATACCACCCGGTATGCCGCCGGTTCCATATCGGATTTTGGCCAAAATGGGCAGTAGGTTTGGGAAAATCTAAGGAACAAAATTTGTACTAACCGGCATACCGGCCGGTATGCCGGCCGACATACTGGTCCCCTACCAGTTGCCTACCGGCCTTTGTAAATTCTGCAGATTCAAATTTGAAAAGCCAAAATATTTAAAACTATGCCCCTGCAACGGCTACAAACAGCTATATCAAGATTGAAGGCTATTTAATGCTTGCCAAAGACTTGGGAAGAGCTCTTACAACTCTTGCAAGCCTCCATACTTACTAGAAGCTCTCAAAGAACACACACTCTCTCTTTTAAGCTCTATTCTTGCACTTTTATATTGAGGCTCAAAATTGTAGTAGTTGTAGGCATTCATTATTATATCTCTTACGCCTACTTTGTAAGGAGAATTTACTTCTCCATTGATACTTGTATCTCTCATTTATTGAAGACCAAGGAAGTAGTTCTTTGGCATTGAAGAGGGAAGGTGGGAGCCACCTTGAGAAGGAGCTCACTTGTAAGGGTTAGACAACAACCCGAAAATTGTAAAGGGTTTGTCAACCACCTAAAGGTTGAATAGATAGTAGAACTCTCACTACATTTGTGAGAGAAGTGGATGTATATTTGGAGATTGGATCCTCCAACTGAACCACTATAAAATCCTTCTCTCTCTCTCTCTCTCTCTTGTTGTAGTCTAATTTTATTCTTTCATCTTTCAAGATTACTTAGCTTAATTTCTTGTTCATTGTTAAAATTAATATCATAGTTACTTTACCTATCTAATCATCAAGAACCAACTCAAAACCGTAAACCACGACCTCTTGGGACTAGACCCCCAAGAACCTGAGGTGTAACGTAAGGAGTTGCATTGATGTTTTGAATAGATTGGTCATTGAGCTAGTTGATATTAATTTCTTAGTATCTTGCTTCAAGTCTTATCTAGTTCTAATTCATTATTAGAGTTGCCTTATTTCAAGTAAATTTTTAATTGCTTATTATTTTATTTATACCAAATCATCCCCCTCTTGGTTGCTCTTGGACCAACAGTTTTCTTTTGCAGGCTCCGGTCACCTCAGCAATTACAAGAACCTAGCCGACGCCGACAAAGGTAGGACTGCCTACGAGCTTCCCAGGAAATGACGGTCGTCTCCAACTTGACTGGGGTATATGCCACCCATACTCTCAAGACTTGGCCATCTGCTGCTGAAGCTTCCGGTTCACACCCTATCAAACCGTCCTCACCTCCCCCAACTGAAGAAGAGATGGGGCCCCGGAAGATCGTTGACCTGAGGAAGAGGTGCTCGGTGACGAAACTATCACCATGGATGTTGATCCCTTAGTTGTTATCACTAAAGAGGTGCCGACAGGCCAGACCAGAGTTGCTCTTTCAGAGGCCGAGCTGAGGGATGCTCGGGCGCAGAAGAGGGCCAGGTTGTCCGAGGATGCGCCTACTGCCGAACACTCTGCATCTACCGCAGAGAAGATGGCTATCCCTGATCCTGCGACCGTTGAGAGCACCTATTCGTATTCAAGTGCCTCCATCCCCGAGAGCTCATCCCCGAGGAGGAAATACCTTTCGTTATCCAATTCATGGGCAAGAACTTTTCTCAAGCTCTCGACCACGCGGGTGCTCGGATCTACCCCCACATCCTCTAGAACAGGTTGGTCGGGCACCTCGATGGATTTGATTTGCTCGTATTTTGGTCCGGACTTGATTGAGGCGAGAAAACAATTTCGGGATGACTTCTGGTTCCCTCGAATGCTCTCCACCCCCTTAGGGCCTGGAAATTTGATCAACTGATGATAAGTTGACGGGATGGCACCCATTCGATGCATCCACATCCGTCCCATGACTGCATTGTAGGCTGAGGGTACGTCGGTGACTAAGAATTCCACGTCCTTGGTGACATGCCCTGCCTTGACCGGCAACATGATGGAGCCAAGAGGCCACGCTGGTTCTACACTAAAGCCAATCAAGGGTATCCGCACCTCCCTGAGATCTTCCTGAGATCTTCCTGAGATAGACCCATCTTCAAGAAGGCCTGAAGGTACACGATATCTGTGGAGCTGCCCTGGTCTATCAGTATCCTCTCGGTGTCAAACCTGTTGATGTTCAGGGTAACGACCAGAGCATCGTTGTGTGGCACAGTTACCACTTCCAAATCCTCATCTGAAAAAGCAATATGTGCGGCGTACCCTTCCTCCTCTCTCTGTCTTTTCTGCTGGAGCTGCAACACATGGTGTTCTGAGGCCTGTATCCTTTTCGAAGCTCTGGATTCCTGGAGTGGAACTTGCTCTTCTTCTCCATGAATCACATGAATCAAACCAGCGGGAGGGAGGTCCTCATCTGAGCGATCACCAGCTCCAACCACCCATACCTGCCTGTTGTTTTGTGTATTGGGTGAGTTAGGTATTGCTGCAAATGACCTGCCTCTACCAGCTCTTCCAGAAACTGCTTGAACATTCTACAATCTTCTGTTTTGTGACCATATTCTCTATGGTAACTGCACCTCAGGCCTATTGCTTCTAACTCTGCTTGGTTTCCTCCCTGCCTGGCTGGCCATCTCCAGTATGGCTCACTCTGTAAAGAAAAGATCATCCAAAAAATCGGAATGTTGAATTCTGTACGGATTGCCTTATATGAGGTGGGGCCTGGCCTTCCCATTCTCAGGGGTGGCAGCCCGTTAAAATTGGCTTGCTGCGCGGCGGGAGTTGGTGCCACGCTAACTTCCTTCTCGGGAGTCTTTGGCCGTACCGACCTCTTTCTCTTCTTCTGGTTCGACGATGTGAGCGCGGTGGGCCCTGTTGGCTGTGCGACCTGCCTCTCTGTTGGTTTCTTCTTCCAACTTTGCATGCTGCTCAATCCTTTCCATGAGCTCGGGAAAGGACTCTACCGGATTCAAGGTTAGGGACTCCCTTAGTTTCTCACCAAAAGAGAGTCCTAACCTGAACATGGCCACTACCTGTTTTTCCGTGCAATCTTCCACGTCATTGTAAGTTTCCACACACCTGCCCGCATACTCACATAGAGATTCATTTGACCGTTTTCTCAACGATGTCAAGGAATCGAAATGCTTTGGGGCTGCGCGGCTGGTCATGACGTCCGACAAATAACTCTGCAAGCTGCCTCCAACTGCTGACAGAGTGCGCGAGCAACTTGTGATACCAACTGAGGGCCATTCGTCCCAGGTTGGACGCAAACATTCGACAATACAGGAACTCATCACCCTCATAAAGGATGAGAGTTTGCTGAAAATCCTTCAAATGGGCCACTGGATCCACCTTTCCATCATACTTAGGAAAGTTTGGCAAAGAAAACCCCCTAGGGATCCTGTAGTCTGCAATCTCGCGCGAGAGAGGGGTTGAGGTGATCTGCTGGATCGCCCTCCTTGCACTTTCTTGGGCCGTAGCCCTACCCCTAAACCTCTCGTCTATCCACCTCCTCAAATCCTCCATCTAAGGGTTTGCCTCCCGCTGGCTTTGGGCAGATCTGGCCTGAGCCATGTTCCACAAATGGTCCCTCAGATCTGGTACTGAATTCACTGATCTTGCTGGCTGAGCTCGGTTGGCACGGCACGAACCCCTGCTCCTAGTCCTGCTCTGGTGCTCACTGGGTTATGGAGGGTCCCTAACCACCATTTCCCTTCTCGGGGGAGGTGGTGGAGCCTGCACTCCCCTGCTTGCGCCACCCGCCGGTCTCTCATCATTTGCGCCCCCCACCGGTCTTCGAACATTTGGTGCCATTCTCTGGCCCCCATGTGTTCTCGGACGAGTGTGGGCGTTTTGCCTCCCCGGGATAACCAAAGGTCGGTTTTCCCGTGGCGCTCTATCTTTCTGCTGCGCCATCTTCTCCATCTGAGCCTCCAAACGTCGTATTGTTTCCCCCTGGGTTCTAACCAGATCCGCCAAGTCCTCGTTTCTAACAGACTTGGACTGGGATTGGGAACCCAGAGATCTGGAGTGGCTGGGGCTTTCGTCTCCCAAGTCATACTCGTCCTCGATGTCCAAGTGTTCTTCATCCTCTTCATGCACAGCGTTAGTCATTCCTACTTCCTTTCGTTTGCTCGAGCCTCCCCTAAGGAAAATCTGAAATCGTGACTGGCTCTTCATCTTCCGAGGGGCTAGGGGTGGAATATAATCATCACCTTGGGCTCCTCGCCCATCCCCAGTACCCCTTTCTCCCTCCAGAGTCTGCTCCGATTCATTGTCTCTGATAACTGTCATCTTTGCTTCAACCCTTTCTCGGACAAACTTTTTCCTTCAAACTCGGTGTGGATTTCCCACAGACGGCGCGAATTGTCGACGGTGAATTCTTTACTGTTGTTGAGTGCTTCTTTTGTACTATACTTAGAACTCCTTCCTCGTTGATAATTTCTTGTCCACTGTCTAGACGGACTACTGATCACTGCAATCACAGAAAACAGTTAGAAGACCCTCCGCCACTGTGGCTTGGAAGGCCCTCCGATGATTAAGTTAGTCCCAAATGGAGTAACCAAATCCTTATCGAAACAGAGAGAGAACAGAGAGAATTCGAGAGACTGAGTACCAATGACTTAGAATGTACCTTTCACAGGTGAAGATGCTGCCTTTTGTATCTCCGCTCTCTTCATTAATGGTGACATCCAACTCCTTGACTTCTCATCAAGGAGGGGGGGGGGGACGAACGTGGACATAAGACTCTTCGTCTTCTTCCCCGTTGCATCCCTACAACTTCTTCTCTTATCCTCTATAACGATTCAAGTGACCACATGAGACTTACACGTGCATCCACTGTCGCTGGCTGGCCAACTCATGCTCGCGCGTCTTATAGCCGCACTGTCATGATCCCGCACTGAAGATGTTTGCCGCACATGCCTAGCCTTATCCCCAGCCGACATCCTGGACTAATATAAGGCTCACCTCATCCGTCGTAATCCACCCACACACCTTACTGTTGCACTGCCAGAATGTCTTTCTAGACCTAATCCTGGTCGCGCTGCATCCAAGGGGTTGCACGGCTGGCTAAATTACTTCGGTTAAGGCCCATACATTAATCCTTGCATAACCTTCCCACCTAGATCATCCATAATCTAACAAGCATGTCCCTCAACAGGCTCTTCTTTTTCTGTTGGACATGTCACCAGCTAATCATGGATAACCTAATTAGCAATAACATCACTCCACCGTGACACCCTGTGCAGATATCCTAATCTCACAGAGATGACCTTATCCGCGGTGTCAAACAAAGGATAACAGCTTTCATTATGACATCTATCATCCTGACCGCACTGAATAACATCTTTACTAGTTCAATCCAAGCGGCCACGTGTCACCTACACTTTAACCCTCCACAACCTCCAATATACTAGCGAAATCCAAACTCACCCCAAGGACCAATACAAAGTTCCTATGCCTCAAACAATGGCATACTAATGCCATGCAACTCTCAATGCATATGAACACAAACAAATGACTCCATGGAAAGCACATGAAGAACCCATTGAGACAAAGAATCTCCCCAAGGTTCCAAGGTTTTTGAACGAAAGCTCTGATACCAAGTTGTCACGCCCCAGATTTTCAACCATATTTTTTTGAAAGGGATAAAAGAGTGGCTATTTATGAAACCATAAAGAATACAAACTTGCTACAAGGGGCCGTGAATAGTCAAAAACACATCTTTACAAATAATTTACATGAAACTTACTTTGAGAGTTAAGTACATACAACCCTTTACAATTGAAATGAAACTCAAACCACAAGTAAAGGGGGGGAGGAAGGGGATTTATTACAATGATACAGAAATGAAATACAAATGGAATTCTGATCACTGAAAAGGAAGATGGAGCAAGCCAATGCCAACTCCCAGCTACAAGCTACCAAACCATACAAACTTGCATAAAACTGAAAAACGAAGGTTGAGTTATAAAGACCCAGTAAATATGCATCTATCAAGTGCAAATGCAATTATGGTGACATGTGCAAGTGATGTGAATCCCTACAATGCAATCCCAAGCATGCCATCACTCATACAATCTCGAACACCACAATCAAATCACTTCCCAAACCAAGATACATGATCTTATTCAAGTCTCCAATCCACACAAGCTCACCAAGAGATACCTCAACCATTCTATCTCAATCAAAACTAATGATAACACAAGCCAATAACCTCTCTTTACCATATACCCTTTAGCAACATAACTAGGTAACGTACACTGGAACAAAAGGCACAAGGACTAAGGATCTCAACCTTGACCATGCCATGACGATGTGGCACCACTACAACAACTCTCTATGAAAGGCATAACCAAGAGCACAACTCATATCTAGCACTACTGTTACCGACTATCGTACGCAAGCCAAACACTATATCGAATCCACTAGCTAATTCCACAACTTAGATTATACCCACACAATCTACCAAACCACATTGAACATCATCTATTCTTTCTGTTGCTTTATATATATCTATATAGATACACATTGATGAATTGATTTGTCTTGCTTGATTAGTTTGTTCGACTCTCGGCTTAACATAACTTTGAAAACGAGTCACACGAGTCTCGAACCGCCTCACTAAATAAGGACCGGCCTACCCCAAACGTGGACTATAATTCAAAAAGAGGGACATGAGTCTCGAACCGTCCCACAAGTAAGGATCGGCCTACCCGAAACATGGACTATGTTTCAAAAACCAATTAGAAACCATTAAGCCGTGGATCAATTTATAGTCACCTCAATGAGTTCGAGGATCGACTAGCTCACGAAGGAATCACGAATTGATTCGGGTTGTCTCAACGAATTAAAGAACCAACCCCACACGCGAACGACCACGAATTGGTCCGAGGATCACGAATTAATCCAGAGATAACGAATTGATCTTATCTTCCCACACATCCATAATCACATAATTTTGTTGGTTGTTTAATATAGGTGAATTGATAAGATTGACGAATTCAATCTAAGGGAATGAATTTCCCAATACTAGTGACGAGTTCACTTCAAGGGGACGAGTTCCCACCTAAGTATGACGAATTCACACATCAACGCATATATCATATATCGAGCCATCCAACCAATCCAATCTAAGGTCACTTATATCGTAGAGACGAATTCCCAAACTAAGTGTGACGAGTTCACACATTAACATACAATTCCCTTCACTACAGCATTTCACCAAACACCTAGAGTGCACAAATGCACACAAGGGTCCTAGTCACCAAGGACACCTAATTAATCACCCAACTTACCACCCATACATCCAAGGCCACTCATAAGGGCCTATATAAGGTCTAACTACCTTATGAAACCATGAATTCGACTCATAAGCCCCTTGGTCATTGTATCAAACACCTAGTGGGCACAAGATCACCACTCAATTCCTTCAATTAGACTCCTAGGACAAAACCCCCAATTTCACCCAATTTCAACAAAATCCAATTACAAGTCCTAGGTCCAAAATTGACATACACTCAATTCCAATGCAAGGATGCCATCAATTTCAATAAATCAAACAAGGTTAATTCATGATTTCCAAAATAAGGGTTTTAGAGAAAACATTTGATTTTAATCTTGAAAACCATTTAGGTGGCCTAACACAACTACACAAACACAAGATAGAAGCACATTTACCTCAAGACTAGAACACGGAGAGAACCCTAGATGAGGGTGTCTTGAGAGCGGCACGAACTATGCACATCAACGCAGAGATCTCGGTGAGGTGGTCAAGGTTCTCCAAAGAACCAACTCCATTGGACCTTGGGAAGAGGGAGAACTTCTAGAGAGAACGGAGAGAGGGAGCTCTAACAGAGATAGAGAGAGTGGATAGGTCACAATGGTAGAGGAGATGACCAAAATCGTGGGCACAAACATATGTATAGCCTCCTATATAAAATGACCAAATTACCCTTAATGAGCCAATTCTGGGCTCTGTGCATCAGTGCAACTCCTCTCTGCACCGGTACAAACTTGCACAAATATCCAACAGAAGACTTTTGCACAGGTGCAAGCTTCCACTGCACCAGTGCAAACCTCTCCTCCACCGATGCAAACTTGGTGCCAACAAAGTAGTAGGTTTGTGCACCGGTGCAAGCTTTCCTTGCACCGATGCAAACTCCTAAAAAACCTCTGCACCGGTGCAAACTCAATTTGCACCGATGCAAACTCCTCCTGTGATGATATTTTTATGCCAAACTCTCCCGAAACTTTCCCGAAACATTCTGAATCAAATACGAACCATATGGATGAACCGAGAAAGAGTCCAATGCCTAATTCTAATCATCAATCTAATTCAAGGAAGTCGTACTAAAATCTATAAATCGATTAGAATGGAAAACTTAATTCTGGAAATGAAATTAAAAAATACAAGTCGTGACAATGGGGGTCCACTGAAGCCCTTCCTAAGGTAGGATAATTTTGAGGAACTTATGGTTAGAAGCTGGCAGGCGACTAGCGCGGAACAAGCTGAAACTTAAACAATTCCTAATAAAGTTGTTTATGCCTCCCTTGATTTTGTTAAGGTTGAGGGGAGATTTTAAAAGATATACTTCTCCTTGATTTCGTCAAGTTGAGCATTTTGAAAGAAATTCAACAAGTCGTGGAAATTGATTTGAGATGGAAATTTAAAATGTGTCATTCTACTTGATTTCGTCAAGTTGAACATTTTGGAAGAAAATCAATTAGTCTTGGAAATTGATTTTTAACAAGGAATTGGAAAAAGGTTTGAACTATGAAAATGGTCCTCATCGCTTGCATACTTATTTAAATTCTCGCAATCGTATCTTTTGTACCAACTTGGGAAATATTTGGATGTAGGTTTTCTCTACTAGGCTATTGCCTAACCCTCTATTTTTAGGTACCGACCCGGTCGTCTATCTTGGAACTCGGAGTATTGGATACCACTCTTTGGGTATCATTGTTTTATTTATTTCAGTCATTTAAATTTAAATTCATGTACCCGGGACTGTAATATTTGTCACGCCCCGGATTTTCAAACCATTTTTTAAAACAATTTAAAGTAGGGAACAACTATGGATCATAACATCATTTACAAATATCTAAGCACCATTTTATTCCCAACACACAAAAAAATGTAAATCCAGGCATGATATAAATTAAAACCACTTTCCAAACCATTGAGTAGTAGAGAGAGAGAAGTGCCAAATTTAAGTTTTACAAAACACCCTACTCTATTACAAGCCAAAGAGGCCTAAATGAAATGAAGGAAAGTACATAAGTCTGCTAGATGCCCCAATGCATCAAAGTGCTCCAAAATCTCCAAGTAAGGGTTCCTTTCCTGCAAAGTCTAAAAAGAAGGGCGTATCACGCCAACGTAGGAAATATCTATCAACTAGCATGTTTATGACTGACGTGAACGAGTGTGTGACTGTACAGAATTATATGAACAAATACATAAGACAATGCAAAGCAATGATCCGACTTCTACAACGTAACATCAATTAGCCAACATAACAAGTGTTATACGAAGAACCACAAGTCAAGGGTCAATACATATGTGAGTTCTCATTTCATAGTGTTAATTCAAGGGACTACTAGACAAGAGTCTACGCATACGTTCATAAGGCATACACTTGATATTATTGAACAATAAAGGTGCATTCATGTTCCACTCTTTGTTCCACATAAGACATAGTACCAGAATCCTAGTCAAGGTATTCCATCATTAAAGTATCACCGAGATCTCATCGTAAGTAAACCCGTAATCATTCGAGTGTCTCGTTCATCAAGTAGTGTCAAGTAACATTTATTACAATTCCTAGCCGAAGGCTAGTATACCATAATTTCTATGGTCGTCAATATTCCCAGGCCGAAGCCGGTATACCATATATCATGGTCATTAGCATTCCCTGGCCGAAGCCGGTATACCATATATCATGGTCATTATATTCCCTGGCCTAAGCCGGTATACCATATATCATGGTCATCATATTCCCTGGCCTAAGCCGGTATACCATATATATCATGGTCATCGTATTCCCTGGCCTAAGCCGGTATACCATATATCATGGTTATTAGCATTCCCTGACTGAAGCCGGTATACCATATATCATGGTCATCATATTCCCTAGCCTAAGCTGGTATACCATATACATCATGGTCATCATATTCCCTCGCCTAAGCCGGTATACCATATATCATGGTCATTAGCATTCCCTGGCCGAAGCCGGTATACCATACATCATGGTCATTATATTCCCTGGCCTAAGCCGGTATTCCATCATGATCATGGCCATCAAGTATCATCAAGTGTTCGATTGATCGCGCCAAGTTCCTTAGTACATATTACTAGTATCATGGGTGGTTACTATCACATGTTTATTCAATTTCGAGTAAGGGGTCACATTCACCCAACAAGATCAAAGTGCAAATAAATTTGTATAACATGATCACCACCCAAAATCCAATCTGTTAAGGTTCATTCATATCCAATTTCACAATTTTGAAGTCAATTTTAGCATTTGAGGTCATATAGACCAAAAACCCCAAATTAGTGCAATTAGGGTTTATCAAAATTGGGGCTTTTTTACATATGTCATTCAAACATGAAATTGAGTCTTGTCCTAGGTGTGTACAACACTAAGGACTCCATATCTACCGTCAATTGCAATATTTAACCTCTAACCCTAGGCCAATTTCACCACGACTAGAAATACACGAAATCTACACAATTTAACAAGGTTCTAAGGGAGAGAGGGGGAAGGCACAACCACAAACATACTAGAGATGGATATCCCCTATCTCAATGAAGCTTGAACAAAACCCTAACTTTTGGACTTCGGCGAATGACGAAGATAGCGGGCTTCCCGGATAGCTCTCGTCGCGTGGAGCGTCGTTCCTTCTTCGCAAAACTCGATTTGAGCCTTGCTAGGCCTTGGTAAGTTAGAGAGAAGAGGGAGAGAAACTATGGAAGTAGAGAGAGAGTGTGAGAGGCTCTTGGGGTTTGAAAAAATGAAGGGGAAGGAGAAGAGTTCAGACTCCTCAAGTCTTAAATACCCCCCCATAGGCAAAATACCAAGAATACCCTTCACTTAACCCAAAATATTTCGAACTCGCAAGAGGGGACCGGTCTGCAGCGGCTCGGGGGACAGGTCTCCTCAACATTGTTGAGCCTACTGACCAATCCCGACCGGTCTGCAGCGGCTCGGGGGACCGGTCTCCTTTAAGTATTGAAAAAGTTTACAAATGTGACCTCCGAGAGTATTTCAGTCATAACGTCTTCGTCCGGACTCTGATCGAGACGATTCAAATTGCGTTGGATTTCTAATAAGATTCTCTACAACTTTCATGCATAATGTATTCATGTTCATAAAATATTTCGAGATCACAATGGGCCTAGAAGACCCTCGGCACATTGCTGGAACAATCCGAGGCAACTCCAACTCACTATCGGGAACTCGAACCATTCCAACTCGACAAATTAACACCCATCGGACCCCCAACCTTCATCAATTACTATGAAAACTCATTTTCCAAGAATAAATCGATTATTCATTGATTATGAAAATACGTTTTCATTTAAAATTACTTTTGAAGTTCTAGGTCGTTACAATATTTGTTGGACTTGTAAACTTAAACCGATTAGTTGCTTGTGTGTGTAATATTCCCCCTTTCCCCTTTTTCTTCCACACTTTTAGATTGGGTAGTAGTTTATCTTTACTTGTCCTTGTTGTCCTATTTTCTATTTCAAAAAAAAAAAGGTTTGAAATGCCATGACGTGACATTAACCTCTAACACTTTTCAATCTACTTCAATTTCATTTCATTTACTTTTCTTTAATTTATTTAAATCTTAAAAATTCTCGAAAAATTTCCAAAGATTCTTATTTAATATTTTCAAGCTTTTAAAATTCTTTTGAATATTTTTATTTTATTTCATTATATTTTGATGATTTAATCCCCTTATTAAATTCTTAATAATTTCTTAATTATGTGGTTAAGCTTGATTAACGAGAACAGATTTCACATATCGAGTTAAGATTGGGAGTGATGTCAAAGATAAACAGACAAGCCAGTTGATTCAGTGTATCAGCCTAAGCAAAAAATGTCAATCAAATTTGGTCATGCTCCTCAGAGCTTTCTACATACCCCATTGCATGGATTAGAATAGTGTAGTTCTTTCGGGGCAATTCAATACAAAACAAATGCATACCTGGATGAGTCATCATAGGGCAATGAACAATATGTACAGGGTTTGCTGATACACAATTTTGACCAAGTCGAGGTCACTGGGTTGCTTGATGGGGTCAAAGTCAGAGCCACTAGATAACACAGTGATCGAGGCCAGGGTTACGAAACAGGGCAAAGGTTAGAGTCAAGACCAATGCTAATGGGATCGAGGTTAGGGTCGCTCGATAACATGGTGACCAGGGGTCAGGGTCATAAAGCAAGGTAGAGACTGAGTTAAGGTCAATGCTAATGGGCCAGAGTCAGGGCCATTAGATGGTGACTAGTGGTTAGGGTTACAAAGTAGGGCAAAGGTCGGAGGTAGGACCAATAATAATGGGTTCGGAGTCAGGACTGCTTTAAATAAAAAGGGTGATTAGGGTCAGGGTCATATAACAAGGCAAAGGTCAGAGTCATGACCAATGATAATGGGACCAGGGTCATGGCTATTTCAAATAAAATGGTTACCAGGGCTAGGGTCATAGAACAGGGCAAAGGTCAGAGTTAGGACCAATGGTAATGGGATGGAGTCAGGGGCCTAAGATAATATGGGTAATTGGGGTTAGGGTTATGCTCATGGCAAAGGTTAGAGTCAGGATCGATACAAATGAGGCAAAGACCGAGTCAAGGTGAATGCTAATGGGACCGGAGTCATGACCAATCAATAACTTGGATGACCAAGGTCATGGTCCCTAGATAACTTTGGTGA
>NMUG010005155.1:0-13319 GCA_002855965.1 Monotropa hypopitys | reverse complement strand
CATCTTTGCGAAGTATCCGAACCTCTGTTTATTTTACACGGTAAATACCATTTTGTCTCGATTATTCTTCGGAGACTCTTGATAGTCTTCTAATTTATAGTTCGGCATTAGTCACTCAGCCGCGTCCGATACTATGCCTTACTATATTTTAAAGAAGTTATCTACAGAAGTTCTCCCGGAATTGTACAGTTATAGCAATACAATTTGCTTTTATTTGTTAAATACTTGTCTTTACTGCTTTCAAACTCATATCTGTTAAAGAATTCGTTACTTTATGTCTTTCTCCTAGTTAGAATTCGGCACATGCTTGGCTATGCCAGCTCCACTGTCGCAAACGAGAAGAACATAAAAATATCTTCGCCTTAAAATGCTTGTCGTCTAGCTCGGAATATATCCAGCTCGGTTATATACGATATCTTATCAATTGTTGCCGTCTAGCTCGGAATATATCCAGCTCGGTTATATATATATTTGCTGTCTAGCTCGGACTATATCCAGTTCGGTTTATATATATGATATCTTATACTCCTATCCATATATATATATTCTATCTCTCTTTAGCGATTCACATTCGCTTTCCCCAAAATACTTTTAAATAAAATTAAAATTTTTGTATCCGTACTCTAGAGTGAAAGCTTACAGTAGCTACTAGACTCGGATTAAAGGAATGCCTTGTGACTCGGCCTCGTCCGGAGCACTCGATATTCTGTGGGATTTTTCACACTCAATGAAAATAACTCCCCTCCCCATTTTTCAAAACGTTGTCGAAGCTCTGTCCGACTGAAAAATATGCAAAACACTTTTAAATGAAAAAACAAATTCCTTTATCTGTACTCTGAAGTGAAAGCTTGCAGTAGCTATAAGACTCGGATTAAAAGAATGTCTCGTGACTCGGATCCGTCCGGAGCATTTGACATTCTGTGGAATTTCCACATTAAAAGCAAATGTTTTATAAAAACTCTTTCGCGGTCGAAGCTCTGTGCGACTCGAAAGCATAAAAATCAATTTCGCGGTCGAAGCTCTGTCCGACCCAAAAATAGAAAATTCGTTTTTCACCTTCGAAGCTCAGTCCGACTGAAAAACAATAAAAACACTTTAAAAAGCCAAAAATCAAGTTCCTCGATCCGTACTCTGAAGTGAAAGCTTGCAGTAGCTATCAGACTCGGATTAAAAGAATGCTTTATGACCCGATTCATGCCGGATCATTTAATATTCTTTGGAACTTCCAAAACAAATAAAACAAGTTAAATATTTCAAAACCGGTCGAAGTTCTGTCCGACCGTAAAATACAAAAATATATATTTCAAACGCAGTCGAAATTCTGTCCGACTGTAGAAAAACATTTTCAGCCGAAGGTTCTGTCTGGCTCAAATTTATTTCTAAAAATGCAGTCGAAATTTTGTCCGACTGTAGAAAAACATTTTCAGTCGAAGGTTCTGTCCGGCTCAAATTTATTTTCAAACACAGTCGGAATTCTGTCCGACTGTAGAAAATCATTTTTTGCCGAAGTTCCGTCCAGCTCAAAAACATTTCTTTCTTAAATAAAAATCGGACAGAAAGGCTGCTCATAATTCTTTTACAAATCAATCGGGCCGAAATCTGCCCGTCAACAACCATTACCCATTTGTTATTTAAATTTTAATTTATTTCATTCATATCAGTAATAACTATTCATTTCTCTAGCCAAGAAAACAATTGATTTCGGATTACGAAAAGATTTACTTTTGAAAAGGAAAGTACCGAAAGGGCGAGTGGGTGCCTAACACCTTCCCCATTCGTAATTTAATACCTGAACTTCGAATTTCTGGTTTGCAAACATCTTTCCAAACAAAAAGACATTTTATTCAAATAAAATGACATCTTTTAAATATTCATTTTAAATAAAACAGCGGTGACTTGGCACACCAAGAATAAAATGCTGAGTGGCGACTCCGAAAATTCCAAACCGGCACACTCAGGCCATCACCCGTTTTCAGACAAACCCCCCTTTTCAAATAAAATCCATCAGCGCGGATTCTCCCGTCCCGGAAAACGACTTCTCCTGAAGAGAGGGGACGAAGGAAGGACGGAAAAATTTCCCGGCGCGACAATTGTTTTCGTGATTCTTTAATTGTCTAGACGCATAAGCAATCACAGTACCCCTTTGCATCAAAACACAACCCAAGCCACTAAGAGACGCATCACTATAAATAGTCAAATTCTCGGTACCCTCAGGAATTGTCAACAACGTTGCAAAAACTAATCTTTCCTTCAACTCTCAAAAGATATTTTCACAATCATCCGACCACTCAAATTTCACCCCTTTTCTGGTTAACTTTGTCATAGACATCGCTATGGAAGAAAACCCCTTAATAAAGCACCTATAATAACCGGCCAAACCCAAGAAGCTACGGATCTCCGTAATGCTAGCTGGTCTCTCCCAATTTACTACAACCTCAATCTTCTTAGGGTCAACACAAATACCCTCATTAGAAATAACATGAACTCATCCTTCTTTTTCACAAACAATACGGGTGCTCCCTACGGGGACACACTCGGTCTAACAAAATTCTTATCAATTAATTCTCTCAATTGAATTTTTAGTTCATAAAGTTCTGCGGGTGCCATCCTATAAGGAGCAATGGAAATAGGACTATTCCTGAAACCAACTCTACCGTGAACTCAACCTCCCTATCCGATACCACCCCTGGTAGTTCATCCGGAAATACATCCTGAAAATCTCTAACAATAGGAATATCATCAATCTTTTCTGTACTCCCCTTAGAATCAACCACATAAGCTAAGAATCTCAAACAACCTTTCCTTAACAAAGACATGGCTTTCAATGACGAAAAAACACAACTAGGCACTTCCGAACTATCCCCACAAATCTTCATATCAAGTTTTACCCGAAATTCGAAACAAAACTTCTTTACTAACACAATCAATGACTACAAAAGAAGTAGACAGAAAGTCCATCCTCCAATATCACATCTAAGTCTGACATGACTAAGGGTATCAAGTCTACCATCAACACTTCATTGCGCACAAGAATCCCACAATCCGAATAATATGACTCAAGTTTAATTACATCCCCCATTGGTGTCGACACAAACAAAGTGTGGCCTAGCACATATAAGTTTTTACCCATACATATACCAAATGTAGTAGACACAAACGAATGAGTAGCACCAGATCAATCAAAAAGCATGCATAAATATCACATATACGAATAGTACCTATCACCATGTCTGGATTGGCATGTGTTGTCTGACGGTCCAACGTAAAAACTCTGTCATGAGAAGCCTGACATGTCGTGCCCTTATTTGCACCCACTGCCGCACTACCCACTGATACTGCTTGACCCTGTGACTGTCGTTGCGTGCACTGATACGCTTTGTGGCCAAAACACCCACACTTAAAACATTTCAACCCACCATTAACCTCAATACAATATCTATCCAAATGATTAGGTGACTCACACTTAAAATATTTTCTAGTAAACTCCTTCGTGTTAGATCCCGACAGGCAATTCACACTCACCTCTTATTTTCTATTCCAATCACTCCATTGGCTTCCACCACCTCCACCATTGCGATTTTTGCTAAACCTTGATTTAGAGTTACTACTCTTAAAGATATTTCCCCCAGATTTTCCATGGTTATCATACCTTGTCTTCTTGTTATTTTCCTCTCTCATCCAAAAGTATTGAATATCATCCCACATTCCCTTGGCCATATCGACCAAGTCTGCAAAAATTTTCTCTCTAAATGTACGTGTGTGCGATTTGCGATTTTGGATTTCATTGGGTTTCGATTCTATTTTGATTTTTGTTTCGATCCACCAAAATCTGGGTGTTTCTTCTTTGTTTAATGACTGAATTTGGTTGAGGGTAGAACGGCTGGTACGTGGGCACGGATCAAGTATCATCGACAGAGACTATCGCTAGTATATAAATATAACGGGACGAGGAATGGACCAGGCAGAGATAGGGCCGTACCTGCATCCAAATCCAACCCCTATATGTGTTTGTCCATCTCTCTTCTTGCTTTCTTTGGTTTAATTATTTCTTGTCATTTATTATTTTTTTCAAAATCCTATGCATGTGTCTAAGGACTCGATTGAGCGTGTAGTTCAACACAACTCGTTGCTTGTGTTGTTTAAATCCCCAACAATATATATTTTTTAACATTCCAAAAAAATATGAGTTATAAAAATAGGATGTTTTCTAACGATTCAATTGATTTTTAGAACAATTTTTGGCAGTTCAATCGGTTCAACCACTATGTCAGTCCGAATTTTTTTATTTTTCTAGAACTGTTATGAAATTAGAACAATTTTTATGGTTGTGGGGACTGTTTCTTAAATCACTTGTGAATTCAACCGATTAAACCGATCAATCCGGTCTTGTTTATCCAATCATCGTTGGATTTGCTCTTAGACACAATAAATAGTGAAATTTCACAATCAAAAATTTAATGAGCTCAACTAATTAATTGGGACCAAAAAATATTTAATTAGTTTGGGTCCACAACATTGAATGTTGTTGACAAATCTATTCGTATGGATTGCTAAAAAAACAAAAAAGTATTTTCTCTCTCAGCAATCCAATGTGAAGACAATTCAACGAGCTTTAATAATGTAATATTATATTCTGCAAAAATAATAATAAAGGATTTTAGATATATACATAAAATAGCCTTTGAATCAGACCTAAGTTGAGTTTCACCTAAATTAATTTTTGTAAAAGATGTAGGTATTATTTTTGGTAGCATTTACAATAATGTTTTGTGATTTCTCATTCGTCTCGTCTTCACAAAAGCAGTCGAAAAAACATAACAATGAGGACCGAAATTGACTTCAAAAATTAATTAACTTAAAAATGTTACTAATTGTGGTAGGGTAAATTTGGATTAACCACGTGGTATGTGAATTCGGACACTATGCGCAGCTATTTAGTGCGGCGGAGGCACCAGGTATAATTATGTATTTAATATGATGCTGTTGCCTGTATACGACACTGTGGGATAATGTCAACTCGGCAGAGTTGACATCTAGGCACTGCGGTACATGGACAGCTCGACAATACAGTTCAGATCCCCCAGATTTAGTCAACAGTACAGTACGTCCATAGGAAGTCTGTGTTGAGGATGAGGCTTGGTCTGTCATGGCTAAACATCCAGGCATCATGAGAGCTGTATTTAGGACATATGGGCTGGATCGGGAAGGATTTAGCTAGACGTGTGTTATATGAATATTACTTGGACCAGAGCTTGAGTGATGAAGCTCACTGTAGACCCAATAGCTATGTGGCACTTGGGATTAGGTCAGGCCCAGTGGGCTAGACATCCTGGTAGTGCGGCATTGGTGTTGGGGTATCACGACTGGAATCACTACAAGAACTGGTTAGCCAGGTGTAAGTATGACACCTCGACTGTGGATAAGGTTAGGCCCAGTGCGGCAGGCATCCGTCGTACGGGAATGTGTTTAGCTCGGCATAACATGGGCGGGACATACATGAAGTAGTTAATGAGTAAGAAGTTCACCAGTGCACGTTCCAACTGTTATTAGACTAAGTAAGTATGTTGCAAGTATAAAAAGAAGTCTAAACGGTGGGAGATAAACGGTCTGGTGGATTAATTAGATGGGAGACGAGAAGTCTCTTGTCTAGATTCATCCCCCTTCTTGATGAGAAGTCAAGAAGTTGGAACGACATAATTAATGACGGAAAGAGAGGTATAAAAGCAGACAGTTACTCCCTCAAGAGGAGACCGACAATTCTGGTAACGAAACTCTGTCCAAAATTTCTCTCAACCTTCTGTATTCATTTCCTTTAATTAGGGTTAAGTTTTTCTCTTACCGGGACTAACTTAATCATCGGAGGGCCTTCCAAGCCACTTGGTTAGGGGGTCGTCTAACCATTTGTGGTTGCAAAAGAACACAGTGAACAGGCGGAACATGAGATAATATGGGAGCACGGGAAGGAAGGAGTCGCAGAAACAGACAAGTCTTGAGGTCAAAGTCAAAAGTCGTATCCTTGTAGGGGTAGATTTTATCGCCGCACAATTGGCGCCGTCTATGGAAAAGAACAAACAAAGTTTGAAGAAAAGGCACAAGTCAACTTCTAATAAGTTCGAACAAGATGGCAGCAAGAAATGACAACGAAGTGCAAACACAATTGAGGGGTACTAGAGATGGCAAGAGGGCCATGGTGAATCATCCTGACCCGCCACCAGCACCTAAGAAGCCTAGGAGTCGCCCTCATTTCTAGAGGTTCTTGTATGGCAGCCCAAGTCAGCATGCTGAAAAGGGAAAGGAAGTCGAAGCGTCGGATACCAAAAACCTGGAAGTTGAAGAGTATGTAGATATGGAGGATGACTACTCTATTGAAGAAGAAAGTAGGACTCGGTCCTTGGGTTCTCAGTCCCAATCCAGATCCAGATCTGTCAGGGATGAGGACTTAGTGGAAATTGTCGAGGCCCAAGCTCAAACCATCAGACGCCTGGAGGGAGAGATGAGCCGCTTGGTCCAACAACGAAATCCAAACGTGGCAGACCAAGCGCCACCAGCGGTCAACGTTTCAGAGGACCAAGGAAGGCAAATGGTCAGTACTCACCCCAGGCCCATTGGGAACCAACGAACGGAACCCAACGCCCTGGGAAGGGTTTGTGGTGTTAACAGTGGAGGAAGGAATCCTCCCTCCCTCCAGAGATAGAGGCAGGTGGTTAGGGATTCCCAACAACCCAGTCAACGCCACAGTCATACAAGAAGTCACGTGAATGAGGCAGATCCGGCAAGATCAGTTGCCTCAATCACAGATCTTAGGGAGCAAATCATGCGATGCAGGGATCCTGTTCAAGCACAGCAGAACTGGCAGAACTAGGATGGGGGTAGTCAAACAGCCCCAGAAGACATAAATGACCTACGAAAGTGGATCGACGAACATCTCAGAGGAAGAGGAACTGCCCAAGAGACGGCAAAGCGTGTAGTATAACAGATCACATCATCTCCTTTGTCCAGGGATATATCTTCTTACAGGATCCCAAGGGGGTTCACCTTTCCAAATTTTCCAAAATATGATGGGAAGGTGGATCTCGTTGCTCATCTGAGAGATTATCAACGGGCTCTCATCCTCTATGAGGGTGATGACCTTCTGTATTGTAGAATGTTTGCCTCAAGCCTAGGGTTCTCCGCATTGACGTGGTACCACAAGCTTCCATCTCAATCTATCACTTCTTGGGAGAAATTAGCTGAGACCTTTGTTGGCCATTTTATGACCAGTCGTGTTGCCCCTAAACATTTCGATTCTCTGACGTCGCTGAGAAAGCGGTATAACGAGAGTCTCATAGACTATGCCAGAAGGTACGTTGAGATGTACAATGAGGTTAAAGATTACACCGAGAAGCAAGCGGTCTCTATGTTTAGGTTGGGCCTCTCCTTTGGTGAGAAACTGAGGGAGTCTTTGACCTTGAACCATGTGGAGACCTTCCCATAACTCATGGAGAGGGTAGAGCAGCACGCCAAGCTGGAGGAAGAACAGTATAGAGAAGATGGCCGCACAGTCAACAAACCCCATCGCACTAATGTGGTGGATTCAGAAGACAAGAAGAAGAAAAAGAGAAAGAAGAAGCCAACAGCTCGGGCGGATTCTCCCGCAGAGAGGGAACCAGTCCCTACCGCGCAGAAAACTAACTTTGCCGGACTGCCAGTCCTTAGGATGCCTCGACCAAGACTGGAGTCATGCAAGGCAATAAGAACAACATTCAACGTCCCTATTTTCCGACTAGTTTCCCCTTACAGAATGAAGCATTTTGGAGGTGGCCCACAAAGCAAAGGGGAAACTAGGAGTAAATGGAAACATCAGGCTTGAAGTACAACTATCACCGGTAGTACAGCTATATGACCGAACAGTGCATAGATTTCAAATAATTTTTGGAGGAGCTGGTGGAGGCTGGTCATTTGAAATAGTACATTGCCCAGGCACCTGCCCGGGGTGATAGACCTAGACGGGGAGGGGGGACATGCGAGGTGATTGTTCAGATGAGGAACTGCCTCCTGCTGATATCATCCATATGATACAAGGAGGGGAAGACCATATAAGAAGGAACCAAGTGAGGGCCCAAAAGAGAGGAGAAGCTTCCGAGCAGTATGTTCTTCAGCTGGGTCAGAAAAGACAAAGAGAATAAAACTCTGAGGTAGCCCAAATCTCATTATCAGATGCTGACCTGGAGGGGGTCACCTTCCCGCACAGTGATACTCTAGTAATCACCCTTAACATCAACAGATTCGACACAGAGTGGATATTGGTAGATTAGGACAGCTCTACTGAGATCCTCTATTTCCGAGCATTTAGAAAGATGGGACTAATTTAGAAAGATTTGAAAGAAGCAAAGATCCCCCTGATTGGGTTTAGTGTGATCCCAGTGTGGCCACTGGGGTCCATTGTTCTTCCTGTCCGAGATGGACGGGTTACCAAGGAAGTTGAGTTTCTGGTGGTGGATCTTATGTCTGCCTACAACGCAATTATCGGTCGCACATGCATGCATAGGATGGGTGCTATACCATCCACCTACCACCAGGTGATAAAGTTCTCTGGTCCAAAGGGGATAGAGAGCATAAGGGGGAACCAAAAAGCATCCAGAAATTGTTTTTTGGCATCAATCAAACACACCCCAAGTGTAGAGCAAGTAAAGACCATTAAAGTCCCAGATTAGCCAGTCCTTGAAGACGTGGGAGTGGACCCCAACTCCCGTATGGTGGAAAATCTGAGAAAGGTTCCCGCGCATGAATCTGATGAGGACAGGTACTTACTGTTCGGGGAGGAACTCCCTGAAACGGATGCCTCTGAGTTAGAATGGGTGTTGAGGGAATACATAGACGTATTCGCTTGGACTCCGACAGAAATGCCAGGGGTAGAGCCAAGCATGATATGTCACCACCTCAATATTGATCCATGCCACCGACCAGTCATGCAGTGTAGAAGAAGATCAGCCGCTCACCATGCTGAGGTCGTGCTTGAAGAAGTATATAGGCTATTGAAAGAAAATTCAATAAGAGAAGTGTACTATACTTAGTGGCTATCTAATATAGTTGTTGTAAAAAATAAAAATAGAACTTGGCGTGTATTTGTGGATTTTACCAGCCTTAATAAAGCTTGCCCAAAAGACAGTTTCTCAATGCCTAAAATTGATCAATTGGTTGACTCCACGATAGGATACAAGTGCATGAGTTTTTTGGACGCCTATAGAGGCTACCATCAAATCGTGATGTATGAGCCTGACGATGAGAAGACTTCATTTATCACTCCATTGGGACTCTACTATTATAAAGTCATGCCCTTTGGGCTGCAAAACGTAGGGGAAACTTATCAGAGATTAGCCACTCTCATGTTTAGAGACCTGATTGGCAAGACCATGGAAGTATACATAGACGACATGGTAGTCAAGTCCAAGGAGACGAACTCCCACCTTGTTGATTTGTGTAAAACATCCGAAGTCCTCAGACGGTACAAGTTCAATCTCAATGCCTCTAAGTGTGCGTTTGGGGTCAGATCGGGCAAGTTCCTGGGGCACCTAGTTACCAGAAGATGCATTGAGGCCAACCCGGATCAAATCACCGCCTTATAAACCCTCCAAAGTTCGAGAAAGACTAAGGAGGTGCAACATTTGACTGAGATGATTGCCGCACCTAACCGCTTCATCAGCCGTAGCTCGGACAAGTGCAGACCGTTCTTTCAGCTGTTGAAGAAAAGTGCAAAGTATGTGTGGGGGCAGATTGTGAAGCATCCTTCCAAGATTTGAAGAAGTACCTGGCACCACCACCACTGATTGCCACCCCAGAACCAGAAGAGGTATTGATAGTATACCTTGCAGTTTCAGAGCATGCCGACAATGCGGTGCTGATCAAGGAGGAAAAACGACAACAGATTCCAGTGTACTACGTCAACAAGACACTATTGGATGCAGAAACCAGGTATCTCCCTTTGAAGAAGCTAATCTTGGCCTTAAAAATGACGTCGAGAAATCTGCAACATTATTTCCTTGTCCATCCAGTTAAAGTGCCCACCACTCACCCAATTGGGTCTGTTCTAAGAAAGGCAGATTTGTCTGGGAGGGTGGTAGCATAGTCAGTCGAATTGGGTGAATACGACATTGAATTCATCCTGCGCACTGCCATCAAGGGGCAGGTTTTGGCAGATTTTGTTGCTGAGTTCTCTCAAAGTCATGTCCCTGTGCCAGGTCAACATGATAGAGTGGAGAAGGACCCTATACATTCTGAGTTAAAGGCCGATGAGCCATCTATAGAGGAGTTGTGGAAACTCTACGTGGATGGATCAGCCTGCAACAAGGGATCAAGTGTAGGGGTCGTATTGATATCCCCAGAAGAGTTAGTTCTGGAGCAATCAATACGGCTAGCCATCAAAACCTCAAACAATAAAGCCGAGTATGAAGTAATGCTGGAAGGGTTGAGCAGTGCACTGAGATATAGAGCAAAGAATTTGATGATCCATTATGACAGCCAATTGGTGGTCAACCAACTCTCTGGTGAATATACAACCAAGGATGATCGAATGGCATTATACATCATTGAAGTAAAGAAGAGGCTGCAAGAATTTGATCAAGTCCAGATAGTCCAGATCACATCAAAGCAGAATAGCCATACAAACGCACTGACATGTCTTGCTTTCTCAGTATCTTTAGAGCTCCACCGTACAGTCTGTGTGGACACCGTTCAGCAGCCTAGCATTCAAATTCGATATCAAGAAGAGGTACATGAGGTGTACATGGGGCCGAGCTGGATAGATCCCATAATCCTATACCTCGAGATAAACAAGTTTCCAGATGACAAGAAGGATGCCCACAAGCTCAGAATCAAAGCAGCCAGATTCTGGCTATCTCCAGATGAAGTGTTGTACAGAAAATCCTTCATAGGGCCTTACCTACGGTGTGTGTATCCCATGCTCGTTCAACAATTCATGTTCGAGATTTATGAAAGAGCGACAGCCACACTGGGGGGGAGGGGGATCAATACCCCATAAGACTATATCTTAGGGTTATTGGTGGCCCTATATGCAGGAAGACGCAAAAGTGTATGTTAGAAGTTGCGAGAAGTGTCAGAAGTTCTCACCGATCATCCACGTGCCATCCATGGACCTTGCTCCACTCACAAGTCCATGGCCCTTTGCCCAGTGGGGCCTGGACATTATGGGTCCATTGCCGACAATACGGGAAGCTAAGAAGTACCTGCTAGTGATAATGATTTCACCAAAAGGATAGAGGCAGAACCTTTGGCAAAAATCACAGAACATAACATCGAGCAGTTTGTGTGGAAGAATATCATAACCCGCTTTGGAATCCTGTGTGCCATCGTATCAGACAATGGCACTCAGTTCCAAGACAAGTTTAAGAGGTTCTGTGCAACATACAAGATCAAGAATTTCTATGCCTCAGTCAGCTACCCTCAGAGCAATGGCCAGACAGAGGCATCAAATAAGATCGTGCTGGATGGGATCAAGAAAAGATTGGAGAAAGCCAAAGGAAGGTGGACAGACGAACTGTCGTTAGTCCTCTGAGCTTACCACACTACGTCAAGGAGATCTACTGGTGAGACCCCATTCTCTTTAGCGTATGGATCAGAAGCGATAATATCACTTGAAATTAGGATCCCAACAATCAGAACAGAGTTGCTAGAACAAGGGCAATGACCAAGCTTTGGCCATGCAACTGGATTTAGCAGAAGAAAGGCAAGAAAGGGCCTTGGTCAAGCTGGCCTTCTATCAGAGCCAATTGGCTATGTTTTACAACCGGAAGGTCACGCCTAGAGAATTCAAGGTTGGAGACATAGTCCTAAGGAAGGTTCTGGGCAATGCAAAGGATCCCGCATATGGCAAGTTGGGGCAGAAGGGCCGTATAAAGTAACTGGCACGGCAAGGCAGGGAGCCTACAAACTTCAGGTCCTGGATGGAGTCCAGATTCCCCGCACTTGGAATGTGTCCAATCTGAAGAAATTTTATCAGTAAAGTTCATAATGTACCAATGTGTTCAGATAAAGATTCATGAATGGAGTGCTTTTTAGAATTGAAGTGTTGTTTTTGTACAAGTATTACGCACTACTGGTTTGAATCAAGTCATAAGAATGAATGCGAAAATCAAGTAGTGTTCAGGCTTCACTTCCTCATTGGGGGGCAATGGTCCCGAGCAGAGAATGCTCGGAATGGGTTGAGAAGGCCCAGGACAATTTGTCACACCTCAACCCTGATAACTGTAAAGCCAGCTATCTAAAGATGACACATGGCAACAACATCAACTAAACACATCTACTACACGACAACTAAAATAAAACTCCACTAATCAGATTATAAATCTCTGATGATACAACAACTCTGATACAGACTCAAGAAATAAAAAGAACTTTTGGACAACATGTCCGATAAAACTCCACTACAACTCAACTGCACCACTGCTACAACACAACTCAATAAACTGAAGCAGACTCAAAGTGAGAGCTAAACATCCTCTCAAATATAAAAATGAATAAAAGACTCATAGACTCCACAACTCTATAACATCTTATCAGCTGGACTGGACTCTAGCCTCCAATACCTAAAATGATAGGCACAAGTGTGCACCAGCGACAACGGCTGGTGAATACTTAAATGAAAAGCATAAAGAAAAAAAATAGCTAAGAATCACCATTTCTTTTAAAATACACACATCCTTTTCCAAAATTATTTCCTCTTGTGAAATCACCATTTTCCACTCACACAACACCTTTTAAAACACATCTCTCATATCACCCTTTTATCTCTTTTACTCAACACAAAACATCATTTTAGGTTTCTTTAATAATCACCATAAAAATTATCCACTTAGGGAAAAATCACCAACTCAAGTAAACACCAACTCGAGTACTCAAAAGATCTAATAGATCAAACACAACACCACACCTTATTACTTGCTCAATAATAGCCAAGGGTCATTAAAGCCCGGTGACCAACCGTTAAGTCAGATCTAATACCCTGGAATCATTCTCGGATAAGCAACAAATAATAAACCAGGGGCTACTATACCAACCCTAGTGGTAAGGACTAGCACCCTTATCTCTAGGTACAAATATATATATATAATATCACCGAATCTCAATTGCACCACCTGTGCATAATGATCTATATACCCACCTGATCTATGACAAGGCTATTAAAGCACTCCAAAAATAATATTTTGTTATTATAACACCTTTTTCTTTTCTTTCACCAAAACATACCCTTTTACACAACACCATATTTCTTATTTGAAATCACCATTAACTCACACCAAAGCCATTTCAGTTAATTTCTCTTC
>NMUG010005154.1:0-13320 GCA_002855965.1 Monotropa hypopitys | reverse complement strand
CACGACCTGGTTCCTTCGGGTGTCCGTTGATACTGCTTAAGATGTCGAACACATGATGATCCGACGGATCTGTCCGACAGCAGTGTATGTTCGGAGGTCCATGAGGCCGACGGCTCTGGATTGCTCCGTGAGATGTGTGTTGAATCCGGATGTTGAGGGTCCGGCCCGAGACAAGTGGGGTCCGGCTACCACAGGTCCATCTATTGTAATAAATGTTATACCCATCTATCATTTAGTTGGCCAAGTTTGGAGGACCAAACTTCTTAAGGTGGGGAGGATGTGAGGCCCTGACCCAAAACATAAGCCTAAAATATATTTTGTAATACCCGTTCCCTTAATTAAATAAAATAATTTAATTATTGTTTATTTTTCATAATCCTTGTGAAAATCAAGTCGCATGTTATGAAGGGGTTGAGAGGGCACTTGTGTTGGAAGTGCATAGTAAACATTTTATTATGTCGTGCCATGTGAGTGTGTATTTCAAGTTAATCAATCACCTGAAGTTGTCTTTGTTTATGAGAGGAATCATAGAATTCATATCATGTTCGATTTCCTAGAACCATAGTGGTTAATGGTGGTAAAAATCCATTGTGGAATGTTAAGGGTATTGAGGATCCTAGAGTTAGAATGTTCTTGTGAGTCCTATGATAATTTGAGGATCGGAAATTGGAAGTTGTGGTTATTGGGGTAATTGGTTTATCACCTAAGTTATTGAAATTATATTTTAAGGTGTATATGAACTTGGGAAGGTTATAGAGTGGCCTTGGAATGCAAATTTGATGTCTTAAATGATGGGGACGTATTTGAGGTTGAGTTTGGAAGGTTGTGTAGAGATTTGGAGAAGTAAGGAAGCATTTCTGGGATTCTCGTCTGGACCATGCTTGGGGTTTGTCCAGACGAGGTTGGTAGAAGGGTGGTTTTTGGCTTGCAAATGGCTCATCCGGACCAGGGGTGGTGGCCATCTGGATAAGATGACCAGAAGATGATTCGGGCTATACAGGAGGGGTTTGTCCAGATCGTGGTATTTGGTCGTCCCGACGAAGGTAGTGGTCTGGACGAAGATGAGGCTCGTCTGGACGAGTTGACTGCGATAATTATATTTCTAATGGTAAATTTGGTGTTTTGACCCTAGGAACAGTTTAGTTTCCTCCTAAAGTGTAAAGGTGTGTTCATAAATGTTGTGCTTCATTTTGTATCATATTTTACCCTAGAGTGAGAGAGAGAGAGAGAGTTCTCCTTGGAAGTTGAAGAAGCCATTGAAGGCCCATGGAAAAGATGTATAGATCTCTTTGAGGAATCCTCCTAGTGTTTTATAAGTCTCTTTAATCTCTTCCTCTCTAGAGTTTTTCTCTTTTGAATTCTTTGTTTTTTGTAGGGAATAGATGGATCTATGTATGATTAAAAGTATGTGATGTTGGAGATAGATCCTTTGGGGAAATGATGTAAAGTGGTCATGTTGGCATAAGTTTCTTAAAAATTCTAAGAAAGTATGTTTAATTCCTGTTTTTTGAAGATTTGGAATATGTAATTCTCATATTCATATTCATGTCCCTAATAACTTGATCTACAAGTGGTAGTAAAGAAGAAATTGGGTGTAGGGAAGAAATGTTAAGGGATTGATTAAGGGATGCACATATACCATATCATGTTCATATTTTTTATGATTTTATAAAATTGGTAGGCTTTGGAATGAAGTTATATACAGTTTCTATGGAGTCTTATGTAGATGAATGTGTGGGTATAAAATTGTAGCATGTGTGTGCATGCTAGTGTAAGGAGTTTTGAGATCCTTAATGTATGATGGTGTATGTTAATCATGCATGTGATTGTTGTCTACATTTCTATAATATGGACTGATTTTGTTAGATGGTTTTATAGGGACGGTTGTGGAGAATCTAGAGACTCCGGAAAAGAAAAGGGAGTATTCACTTAAGTGGTATCGGTGAGTGTATGAATGTCGTATTTCAATTATACGTTGTATGTGTATTTTTATTTGTTTTTAGTAATTATACATTGTGGAAAGCTGCATTGTCATGATTGCATTTGGTAATGCATATGATACACCGTGTGTGGGGCGTATAAAATATTGCCTATAGCGATAGTTATTTTCAGGGCATGGGATGCTCAATTCTTTTGAAAATCAGTTGCAGTCCGAAGTAAATATGTATGATAATATGCATGGGATGCATTGTTTTGAAAAGGAAAGGGACCTATTGGTCCATGTGTTTTGAAAGAGCTTTGACTATGATTTCTATTGGAATCCTTGAATGAGATGCATCTTTTTTTTGTGTTGTTTAAAGTATTTGATGCTTATACTTGCCTTACATCTGGAACTTAAAATATATATATTCACACTCTAGTTTCCTTGTATTTTTATGCTTGGAAATCAGGAAGCAGGGAGTAACGGACCACTACAAGGCTTGAGGAGAACTTATGCTTGGTTGGAATGAGAGGAATTTGATGTCATATTGTATTTGGTGTTATGGTTTAGTAGTTTGTTTTACATCTGTGTCATTGATGTAATTTGTTTAGAGGAACCATTTGGAGTTTTCATTTAGCCTTGTGTAGTAGTACACCTTGATCTTTAGTATTATGTCACAACACTTGTGATGATTTCCTTATGGGATTTAAAAATAAAAATTTTATTCCGCATTTTATTGGTGTTTGGAGTATGGGATGTTACAGCTTGGTATCAGAGCTTGGGTTGTAGGTTCCGTGTTAGGGGACCGTGTTTGGAAGTGGTTATGTACCTGAGATGTGAGTTATTGGGAAGTGATGTGATGGGATGTAGTAGTATTTTTGTTACTATTGTGTGTGTCTCTTGACACCCTTGCAACTTACCTTGAAATCCAATTGAAAGAATGCCTGATCAACATCCTCTTCTAATGGGAAGTCTTGGAAAGTTAATTGGAAAAGCATAGTATAACAAAATACTAGAGGTTGGAGTTGGTTTTGGGAGAATGGCTAAGTAATGGACCATAGGATGTCGAGTCATACATGTAAGGTCAGTGAAGTGTGTGACTAATGTGTGAGTTTTGGCATCTAACATTTGTTTCCACCATGGTTGTTTTTATTTGTGTGATTGACAAGAAACCAATAGAGCAAAACAATTAATTGAACGAGGGTGAATCCAGTGTGAATGGAGGAAATACCATTGGTGGAGGGGGTGTACCACCAATTGGAGGAGAGGAGGCTAGAATGATGGCAGATATAGCCCAATTAGTAGAAAATCTTAATGTGTTGCTTCAATGGCAGAACAACCAGAATTTGGATAGAGGTATGGGTACTAGTCTTTTAGACATGTTTAAAAGATTGTGTAGTACCATGTTTGAAGGGTCTAATAACCCTAAGGTGGTGGATGAGTGGTTTAAGGAAATAGAGTTGGTTCTCGACACCATGGGAGTGGTCAGTGAACAAAGAGTAGTCTTAGCTACTTTTCTTTTTAGGGGTGAGGCAAGAAATTGGTAGAATGCTTTTAAAAGGTTAAAAGGGGCACCCACATTTGGAGTTGAGCCGGCTGTACCAAGATTGATTACTTGGGAGAGGTTTATTCAAGGGTTTAACGATCAGTTTTACCCTGGAAGTTTCCGATTTGAGCAAGAAGCAACGTTCACTAACTTGAAGCAAGGGGGTATGTCTGTGGCCGAGTATGAGGCCCAATTTTCAGATTTATCTAGATATGCACCAAACATAGTGAATACGGAGGATAAAAGGTGCAAGAGGTTTAGAATTGGGTTGGAACCCTTAGTGTCCTCTATACTCTTATTATTTAGAGAGAGAAATTTTGTGGACTTGGTCGATATGGCCAAGAGAATGTTGGAAGATATTCAATACTTTCGAGCGAGAGATGAAAATAGCAAGAAGGCAAGGTATGATAACAATGTAAATCTGGGGAAATATATTTAAGAGCAATAACTCTAAATCGAGGTTCAGTAAAAATCGTAATGGTGAAGGTGGTGGGAGCCAAGGGAGTGTCTGGAATGGAAAACAAGAGGTGAGTGTGAATTGCCCGTCGGAACCTAACGGGAAGGGGTTTACAAGAAAATGTTTTAAATGTGAGTCGCCTAATCATTTGGCTAGAGATTGTAGTGAGGGTAATAGTGGTTTGAAATGTTTTAAATGCGGGGGTGTTGGTCATAAAGCATATCAGTGCATGCAACAACAATCGCAGGGTCAGGCAGTTTCAGTAGACAGTGTAGTAGTGGGAGCAAATAAGGGCATGGCAGGTCAGGCTTCTCATGGCAGAGTTTTTGTGTTGGATCACCAGGCCAATCCAGATATGGTGATATGTACTATTTGTGTATGTGATATTTATACACTCTTCATAATTTATTCTAATACTACTCATTTGTTTGTGTCTACTACACTTGGTGCACATAGGGGTAAAACATTATCTGTACTAGGCCACACTTTGTTTGTGTCGACACTAACGGGGGGTGTAATTAGATTTGAGTCATATTATTCAGATTGTGGAATTGTTGTGGGGAATGAGGTGTTGATAGTAGATTTGATACCCTTAGTCATACCGGACTTGGATGTGTTATTGGGGATGGACTTCCTGTCTACTTATTTTGCAGTCGTTAATTGTGTTAGTAAGGAAGTCTTGTTGTGAATTGGGTTAAGTTTGAATTTAGAGGTTATGACGATTAGATGAATTCCATAGTGGTGCCAATTGATTTTTCTCATCTATGTCAATATTGAGAAAGAAATGTGGGTAATATTTTGGGAATGTCCTCGGGGTGAGAGAGTTGTGATGAGTATAGTTTTTTTCTAAATTGCGTACATTCTTTTAGAATTGTGATTTTTGATGAAAAACCTTTGGTATATTTTCGATTTAGGGAAGATTATGAGTAAAACTTGAGAGTTAGTTCTTTCAGAATTGAGAGGAAAGAGGTCGTGATGGTTATTGACAATCATAAATTCTGGTAGTGTTGAATGATACTTTTGAGTTATACTATCTCTAGTGAGGATGCAGTAGCATGAGCTCAAGGAAGAAATTGAAGTTGTTGTGATTTGCGAGAGGCTAATTTATGGGTATGATGGTAGTTTCTTGAGTCGGCATATTTCTATTGGAGAAATTATTAGGCTTTTCGGTTAAAGCCACATTTTTGTGTTGATTGAGCAAGAGATGTGAAATTTGGGTTACTAAAGAAATGATGAGAATGATTTTTGGAGGTTAAAGAGAAGATTTATGATGATATCAGTGTTGAGAAAATATTGAGAGAAATCATTGTTTTGGTGATTATTAGTATTACTTTATTAGCTACACTTAGTGTAAGACCGTGGTTCTTTAAGCAGACAAAGAGGGTCCTAGTTGGGATATGTAACAAAGGAAAGTTGTTAGTTGTCTTTTTGGTGTTGAATTTGATTTTAGTAATAAAGATGATCAATTCTTGATGTTGAGGCTAGTATGTTTGCGCCGCATGATGTTAACCCTTTAAGGGAGAGAATAGAAGTTGGGATTAAAGTTTTTTATATGGTTAGAGGATTAAACTTGAAAATTTGAAATCTGGAGAGAAATGTCAAAATTCTTAATTGAGGTTGGAAGTTTATATCCTAGGCTATTTATGGCATGTTCGCTTAAGTCTTTGGGCAACCTTGAATTTGGTTGAGTTGTTGTGGACTGTTTGGCAAGGTTTGCACTTTTCCTTCTATTGGAAGTTTCGAGTAATTCAAATTGTTTTGTTGTATGATGAAAAGGTATGCATGTGCAATATGACACTCATGTATGGTGATAGGAAATGTAATCCTAAGTTTATATTGATGTATTTTTGAATGAGTGTGTTATAAGTTCTAGATGCAACTTGGAAGTTTAGCCTGCTTGAAGTGGTAAACTAATGGTAGATTGGGGAGGGTTAATTGGTTATTGGTGGATGTTTAGTGGGATTTTTTGTAATTGTTGTTCGGAATGCTTGAGAGGATTTTCTGTCCTTGAGTGAGTCGTACATAATATCAGATATCAAAGTGATTTTGGGGTAGTTCCTTTTGAGAATTTGTATAAAAGGAAGTGTATAATCCCTGATTGATAAAGTAATGTTGTTATAAGGTAGAATTGAGTTCGAGGTTGATTTAAGTAATACTAGGATTGTCAAGTTTATTCAGAAAGTTTTGAGATTAACTCAAAATTTGTAGAGAGGTGATGCAAATAATCGTCGTTGTGAGATTGAAATTTGAGATTGAGATTTAAACTATTGGGTTTGATGGAAGATTTGGTAGTGTGGTAAGAAATCAATAGTCATTTTGGTGGCAAGAAAACAAGTCATAACCTAAGATGGTTTAATGAGTAAGAGTTTTGTGCTAAATCTGAGCATTGCGGGAATTTGTGGAAGACATATGAAAATTTACTTTTGTGTAAATTTGTGAATTCGGGGACGAAATCTCTTGGGGGGTGAGTTGTAATACCCGTTCCCTTAATTAAATAAAAGAATTTAATTATTGTTTATTTAAACCTTGTGAAAATTGACAGGGTTCGGTTTTGATGATGTCTCAACACATTGCAATTGTTCTTATACTCCTTAGGTTGAGGTCTACAAACCTTGAAGTCTAATTGATGGAAATCCATACACCTAAGTTGAAGAGTTGATAATCAATCTACAATGGCTATCACATGGCCAATCCAGGAAGGGTATATTAATTCTCAAAGCTTCTAAAACATTTTAAACATAAATCCCTGGTAATAAAGGCTTGGATTCCCGGAAATCAAGTGAGAAAATCAATGTTTAAGCCATACTGAGGACCGGCCTAAGGACCAGTCTAAGGACCGGATCCACCGGTGTATAGACTGGTGTGTCTGCCGGTCTACAGAATTGTGAATTGCAAAATTTAAATTAGAATGGTTGGTCCGTAACTCTTCTGGAATGTTCCGTTAAATATAATTCAATTATTTTATAAAACATTTCCAGCCCAATTTAAATTTCTAATAGGATCAGTTGACTTATATAAAGGATTTGGTGGTTTGCCAAAAATGGAGTTTGTTTTTGGCTTCAGAATTAAAGCTGATTTTGCTAATTGGTGATTAAGGTCTGATTACTGAGGATACAACTTTATCCAGTGTCCTATTGCTCGTGTCTCTCAAAAATAGGAACTGTTGCATTGCATATGGGTATTGGGGTCTGTCGATGTAGAAAAGGACAGAGTACTACTGAGATAGAAGGCAGAGGGAGCCGAGAGTAGGGTGAGTTAGCATATTGGGAGACGAGAAGAAAAGGCATAATGGGTGAGAGAGGGTGAGAGCAAGGGAGTTTTATTTTTCTCAAAGGCATTGTGAGAGTGAGTAGTGAGGTGAGACAGAGGGTGTTGGATGTGTGTGTGTGTGTGAGAGAGAGAGAGACCTAACAAGGGCTGAAAGTTAGAAACTAAGAGAGTTTTGAGGGATAGAGCTCTCAAAGGGGAGAGCCATATAGGCATCAACTGAGTGAGAGAAGGTAGAGCAATTGCTGATAATTTTCCTAAGATTGAGCATTGTTCTAAGGGCTGTCACAGAACCTTCATCATCCTCACAAGCCATCTGGTAAGGAAACTTGGTAAGGTATTTCCTATTATCTTGTATACACTTTAGTCTTTGCACCTAAACCAGTAGTTATTCTCTTTTACTCTCCTTAAGCTTCATTTGTACATCATTTTGATACGATTTTATTAAAACAGTAGGGGTTATCCTCTAACATAAATCTCTCCTCACACGCTCTTACAATGACATATTCTCAAATGTGAGGTAGAGAACATATTTCAAGTTTCACAACTAATCTTTTATTGGCATATCTTTCTATGTGGCTCTAAGCTTGAAATGGTGAGATGGATTGGTAGATGTGCTTCATGGTTAGAATATTTTAGAATGATTTAATGAACACACATGTCATGCTTAATGTTAAAAAAATTCTTATGTCTTGCTCACCTACATGCATGTTTTACCTTTGCTAAAATTATGAACATCTCTTTTGTGCACTAATGATATAGTTGATATCACATGCTTAGCTTATATGTGTTAGAAAATGGTTATAGATATTATTACATGTTCTAGATAAACTTGTTGGAAAAAAGAATGTACATGAATGCCTTCACTTAAGAAAACCATTATTGAAAATGACTTAGAAAACCCCATGCATGTAATAATCCCTAAAATGTCCATGCTCACATGTTGTAAAACCCTCGTATTGCTCTTGCAAGTTATTTAACTTATTGATGTCTCTGTACAATGTATTTTGCAAAGCATGATAATATTGTGTTGGTATAGTTTTCTTCCTTGAGCGTTTATAGGTTATATTCTAAAGGAAGGACATCCTGGCTTGCAAAACATTAAAGGCTTACATTGGTAGAAAATCATCCACAAAGAGCATCCTGCAAGCAAACAAGTAAAGTGTAGTTTGCTAGGACGTATTTAGACTTGTAATTTATTGTAAAAGATGATTGAGCTATTTCAGTTGTATTATTGTAGTTAGGCTACTTTATCCAAGGATCATATCCTTGAGAAGGCATACTGATTTTTATGAGATACCTGACCTATAAGTATTCTCCTAGGACTCTCATCTGGCCTAAATTTATAGAGTCCAGTAGTATTTCACCTTACTACTTGAGAACTCTCATGTGTGTTGATTTTTATTGATTCTGAGAGTTTGATAGGGGGTGTGCTTTGACTGTAGTACATCACTTAGTTTTATATCTTTCCAGCCACACACTTGTCTATACTGTGCACAAATACCTACCCGGTAAGACTTGAGCAAATATCCACTGTGTGATCGAGTGGGAAAGGGCATAAGCCCTTGGGTAGACATCCTAGAGTGTTATAGACACTAGCTTTCACTTTTGACCTTTACAGTTGTCCCCTTGAAAAACCTATGCCTTGTGGGGTGTAGTCAGGACTTGCGGTAGTCCTGCAAACCTGTGCTTTGTGGGGCACAGTCAGGGTTAGAGTCAACCCTGCAAACCTATACCTTGCGGGGTATAGTCAGGCTTGGGTGAGCCTGGGTGAGTGAGCCTCAACCCAAGGGGGTCGGGAAGATAGAGACTGCGTGGGCTCTATGGAGAGGTTACCATAGCTTAGGTAGAAGTTAGGAAGAGAGAGTTGCATTTATCTCTTTGAAATATTGCATAGTGGATACCGGCGTGCTCTGTAAAAGGAAACACACCGAAGAGTGGACTAAGCAATTGCTGAACTACTATAAAAATCCATGTGTCTCTCTCTTTACCTCTCACCTCGTCTCTTGCCTTACTTTCAATTTATATTCAGTTACTTAATTAATCTTGTGTTTTTGTGATTTATTTTTAAAAGGTAACAGATTGAAGAAAAGCCTATTGACCCCCCTCTACACAGGAATATCAATTGGTATCAGAGCTTGGAACTCTAAGACAGCGACATAACAACCCGGAGGCGATCCCATAGCTACTTCAAAGGGAAGGTCTGATGAGTTAGAGCTCTCTAACTCTGAGGTACACTCGCAAGTTTCTTATGACTTCGATTTTGATAATGATCTATTAGATGAAGACATTCATTTTGCATATAAAAATCTACAAAAAAATATGCGAAAATTCTTGGAGAAAATAAAAAATTAAAGAGAATTGTATGCATGCTTGAAAATGACAAGGAATCCTTAATGGCTATGGTTAAATCACTACAAGAGAAATTGAATATAAAAGAAAAACAATTGGAAGAAATCCTCAAAATCAATTCTGAATACCTTGGAAATAAACCAAACCTACTAGAAACAACTAAGAAATTGTTTGATGAAGAGAGATTGAAGAGAGGCTCATATATGTTAGATGATATGCTTAAAACCCAACTCTCTCATTGTGATCGTAGCAGATTAGGATATGATGGGTCATCATCATCTACGACAAAGGAATCCAGAAAGCATATCACTTTTGTTTCCAGTACCCCCGCAAAACCCCTTGCAAAGCCTGCTATGGAGCTTGCTCCTTGCTTTTACCGTGGTAAGGTTGGTCATATCAACATTAGCTGCCCATTGAGAAAACCCAGTAGTAATGGACCCAAAGTGAAATGGACTCCTAAAAATGTTTGTCACCTGGCTGAAAAAATCAGTCTAAGGTCCCAAGATCAAAAAGCCTATCTGGTACTTAGATAGCAGATGCTCCTAACACATAACTGGAGAAAAAGTGAGGTTCTCACTCCTCTCTAATCATAATAGAGGGACCGTAACTTTTGGCGATAATAGCAAGGGCAAGATCGTTGGTAAGGGAACTGTTGGTATCTCCTCTGTGTCAGAAATAGAAAACATATACCTTATTGATGGACTAAAACACAGCTTGCTGAGTATTAGTCAATTGTGTGATAGAAGTAACTATGTTGTTTTTTATGCTAAGAAGTGTGAAGTGAGAAATCAAAAAATAAATGAAATTGTCTTTACTGGTGAGAGATACAATAATACATATATAGTCTCTATGGAAGATTTAGCTAGGGACAATGTCAAATGCTTAGCTTCCTTTGAAAATGAGAGTTGGGTGTGGCATAGGATGTTAGGACATGCCAACATGAAACTACTAAAGAAACTCTCAGAAAAGGAATTGGTCAAGGGCATTCCTAAAATAAATTTCTCAAAATATAGAGTGTGTGAAACCTGTCAACTAGGAAAGCAAATTAAAAGAACCTTCAAACCAATAAATGTGGTATCTACTTCTAGACTATTAGAGCTTATTCATATGGACCTAGTAAGACCTACCAGAACAGCCAGTATTGGAGGCAAGCGCTATTTTTTTACTATGGTTGATGACTACTCTCGCTTTATCTGGGTGAGCTTCATTACACATAAAAATGAGGCATATGAAAAATTTGAGAAGTTGGTAGTCAAAATGCAAAAAGAACAAGGGAAGGAAATTATGAAGATTTAGAGTGATCATGGAAGAAAATTTTACTACACCCAGTTTGAAACCTATTGTGATCAAAATGGAATTCAACACCAATTCTCAGCACCTCATACTCCTCAGCAGAATGGTGTAGCTAAACAAAAGAATAGGTCTTGACAAGAGATGACAAGAAAGATGCTTAAAAAAAAGAAGTTACCACTATACTTCTGGGCAGAGGCTATTAATACAGCTTGCTACATTGGTAACCGTATATTTCTTTGTCCTGTCTTAAACAAAACTGCGTATGAACTCTATCATGGTAAAGACCCAATATCTCATACTTCAAGGCCTTCGGTTGCAAGTGCATTATCTTAAATACCAATATAAACATTGGAAAATTTGACTCTAGGTCTGACATTGGAATATTTCTTGGATATAAACATCTAGTCGTGCTTATCGTGTATTCAACAAAAGAACTCTAGTTGTTGAGGAATCTGCAAATGTCACTTTTGATGAAATTGAAAATTCTGATGTAAAATCTACTCCAAATGATGAAAATGAGGCCGATATATTCCCCACACTAGTTGACGAGGATATTGATACCTCGGAAAAGGAAGAAACTGAGAAGAACCCTAGATTATTGCTAAACCATCCTAAGGACCAAGTTATTAGCGACCCAAATGCTGGAATAACCACTAGGTCATGTGCTAACATATGTACACATCTAGAATTTGTCTCACAAATAGAACCCAAAAATTTGATGAAGTAGAAAATGATGAATATTGGATGTTAGCAATGCAGGATGAACTGACCCAGTTTGAAAGAAGTGAGGTGTGGAGTTTAGTATTGAGACCAGAAAATCATTCAATTATAGGGACTAAATGGATGTTCAAGAACAAGCTTGATGAGAAAGGAATAATTACTAAAAATAAAGCGAGATTGGTAGCTCAGGGGTACACGCAATAAGAAGGAATTGACTTTGAAGAGTCATTTGCATCTGTGGCTAGGTTAGAGTCAATTCGAATGATCCTAGCGTATGCATGTCATGCCCCGGATTTCCAAACCATTTTTTTGAAATCATTTATTAAATGGGGAAACAATCATGGCTCATCACAACTTAAAATAAATTTAAATACCAATGCATCCCATTACACACAAACATGAAAATCCGAGAGTGAAGTAAGAAAGTAAAATCCAACACATAGAAAAAGGGAGAGAGAGAGAAATTAAGTTATTACAAACCACTACTCCTATTACAAGCCCAAGGGCTAAAACCAACGATAATAGAAGGATGCTACAATCACCAAAGAACCCTCAAGCATCAATGAGTTCCAAAATCTTCCAAAACCGGTTCCTTACCTGTGGATTAAAAAGGGAGGGCATGTCACGCCAAAGTAGTAAATATCTATCACTAACATATTTATGCTTGGCGTGACAAGTGTGTGAAATGTATAGAGTGATATTAAAATATGAAAGCGCTATGCAATACAAGGCAAATGATCACACTAGAGACAATGTGACATACTGAGCCAACATAAATAATAAAGGTGCAAGAGACCACAAGACAAGGGCCCATACAAGAGTAAGTTACCGTTCTAATCGAGTCAATGAATAACTTTCAAGGGGCAGCTAGACAAGAGCCCACAAAATAGGTGAGATAAACATTTCAAGGGACAACTAAACAAGAGTCCATAATAGGTAACAATAAAGAATCAAGGGACAACTAATCAAGAGTCTATGACGATGCGACATAGGTGTTCATTCAATGTTATTTAACACTTGGTTACGTTCACGTGTCGTTCCATATTGTATGTCATATCAAGTAAGGGAATCCATAGTCAAGGCATTCTAACGTCAAGTGTCAGTAGGATCCCTAGGCAAGGCATCCATATACTATCAAGTTACAATCATAGTGTCAAGAGGATCCCTGAACAAGGCATCCTTAAGTCTTTGATCTTAGTGACATAGACAAGGCAAGGCTCGATTAGAAACTCGTCAACCCACTAACCAATCCTATTCGGATTCCCCAAATAACATTGGGAGGGCTCACGATGCCCCCATTGTGCACAATGTCGTGGATGGAGCGACCATCCCAGGACCCCTGAACAAGGCGCCCCGTATCAAGTATCAAAATCCCATATCATAGTCACTGTGTCCGGGAGTCCCTGAACAAGGCACTGTCCCGCAAAGTATGTCAATGTAATAAGTGTGTCGTCAACGTAATTCATTCGTATATGTGAGGAGGCTAGACCGGTACACAAGATTGCGTAGACCGTTCTACGCTGTGCAGAGCTGTGGGAAACCCCTCTTTAATGGCATTTTTGTAATTATTTGGTGTAGGGAATATATATACTTTGTATATTTCATAAGAACTACGTTTTTATCTCATTTTTGGTTTGTATTAGGGCTTTTGGGAGGTGAGAGCTTCTCTCTCTACCTCCCTCCAACTTCTCTCTAATTTCCTTCAATTTCCATGGATCATTTGTAACTTTTTCATTTATTAATGTTGTAGCTTATCTCTTGCTT
>NMUG010005153.1:0-13318 GCA_002855965.1 Monotropa hypopitys | reverse complement strand
AATTGTCATGTTAATCGATCTATTGATCATGTATGGGTGTGAGTGCATCAATTTATCATATAGTCATCGTAGTGTGATGTGGGTGCTCGATTCATCATTTAGTTGTTGTATGTGGATATTGCATAGTTGATTGGGGGCATGTTGTAGAGTAAAGAGTGCATACAATTAATTTACTTGTACGTGTCGTGATTGTACCATTTCTGAATATTTTAGTTGGTACAGGTAGTTGGAGTAGAATTCCCAATGTTCCGAGGAGATAGTATCGGTGTCGTTAATACGATATTTCGGTGAGTTTGGTAGATATGATATTGGTGTTATATATGCGAATATAGGTATAATTCCTTAGAAATGTATAAAATGTTAAGGAATTGTGCATGAATGAAATAAGATGAAAACCATTTAACTTAAAGAATGGTATATGTGTACGCATGTGCTTTTAACTAATAAGTATAGAAATCGTGGGTTTCATGTAAAGAAAAACTTGGATGTGTGTAAGTCGATGGCATGAAAAATGGTAGAGATGTGTGTGAGTCAGTGGTATGTAAAATGGTAGTAGTCGGTTATACTATCTCATTTACTCACATAATTTATTCAATGGTAATCAACTTGGCATGATAGTGAATAACATGGTTAGATGCATGTATAATGTGAGATGTGGAAGCATGAATGCTATAAGTTAAATCTGGGAAACGAATTGATATATTCTCAGAGTTGGGCATTGATGCCATTATATTTACAGAGTTGGACATGATGCCATTATTTTCACAGAGTTGGATATGATGTCATTATTTTCAGAGTTGTACATGATGGAATTATTTTAATAGAGCTGGGCATGATGCCATTACATTTATAGAGCTTGGGATGATGCCATTATTTTCATAGAGTTGGGCAAGATGCTATTGTTTTAATAGAGCTAGGCATGTAACACCTCGTATTTTTTAGTAAAACATTTCCAACGTATTGGTTTTTGAAATAAAGTAAACACAAACATGGGGAGTTAACGGTTACTATACAGATGCATTGCAGTAGAAATTCTCATTACATTAATCTTGATACAATACGGAAAATTGAAAGAGTACAGGGAAAGAAAGTACAACTGCTACTACTCACTACAAACTGCAAAAGAGTGTACAAGTACAAAGGAGAGCCAAGGCCGCAACTCCAAAGGGAACCAACTGCTAGCACAAGCTCCAAATCTCCCTGCAAGAGAAACCCTGCAATACAATCCTGGAAATAAGAAAGGCAAGAGGGTCTGAGCAAACCACGGCTCAGTGAGGTAACAGCTAACGACTACAAAGCATGCAAGAGCGCATGCGAACCTAAGTGCCACCAAACAAAGGTAAGTAGAGCCAAAGGAAAGGCACAACACATGCATACACGCACATACCTCAAGTAACGTAAGACTGAGAGTATCTCCGAGGTCAAACAAGTAGATTGTCACTCAAACTCCAATCGACGTCTCCAACGTAAACACTATCACTAGAGAACTCTACTACGGAATATACAAACCTCGTTACTTAACCGCAACTACTCTCAACCCAAACCACATCCAAGACACGACCAACACACACAATCAACTCATATGGAATCCAACACCCACTTTTCCTTGTCACTACAAAACCCTGATGTTCATTGGTAAGATTTTGGATTCACATGATCGTAGTTGATATTGAATATTGGAGTTATACATTCCATCACTTTTCCTACCTCGGCTCACCCAAGGGGCACCACGACAATACCATCACAAATTGATTATTTAATCCAATATTCATTCCCGGTCTACTCCTAAACCAGCGAGTAGCCAAACTCCCCTAGACAAGGGCAAGAAAACACATGTGTTAATGTTTTTTCCAGGATCCCGCCTGCCGACGTATCCGGTATATTCCAATACTTTTGGGAACTCGTATCTCTCACCTATGGCTAAAGGATATTATTCCTAGATCATCACACGTCAATGACATCTAGTGATTCTGCGACTTCGGGAACGCGTATCTCCCACTTAACACGACAAACGGACTTGGGCAAGAATCATCCAAGTCAACACCACATTACACTTCTTTATTCCATTGGTGAGTTTAAGTAAAGGATTTAAGATTACAAGAGGGTGTTCCTTGTGGGATCCATCCCTCTTATTGGTCATTTATTTCTTCCATTGAATTTGTTAAATCAAGAATGGTTTCCGATGATATTTCCCCACATTTCCACATCTCTATCGGTTACAAGGCCAAGCCATACCGATTAATCCCCTCATCAAGTACTAGGGAAGTTCACCCTCGACATACCACATCATTGCAACCACCTAAGAATTCTCCGGACATCGAACAACACATTAAAACTCCCTAAATGACCAACTCATTCACATTGAAACCCACCGAGAGCAATATTCGGGGAACCCACCATTTTCACCACAACTCATATCGTCGACGATCAACGAAGACCCAAGTAACTCGTACGCACCATTACACTTTCTCGACTAAGGTTCGACACTGCCAAAGCTACCATCGTCCACCTCAAGGCCCATTAGGGCATTTTGTCAAACACTTGGCGCCTATACAATTTAAAGGGTAATCTTAAACACACAAGTTAGTCTTTCCACATCTATACCACTCCAAGACCCATACAATTTCCCGAGGCTAACCCGACGCCAACCAATCGAATGACGACAACGCGACTACGCAACTGACGCCAATGAATCGAATTACAAACGATATGACTACGCATAGTGAATCGACGGGATTCCTAAATGATATATTCGCACTTGATATGATAAAACGGATACATTTTCCACCCAAGGACCTATCTTAATCGAAACTTTAAACGATATAATTTCTAAAACGGGTATAAGTCGCACTAAAATTTACGGAGTGTTACAAACTACCCTCCTTACAAAAATTTCGCCCTTGAAATTTACCGGAGTAAGGAGATAGAGGATTGACGCCACAATCCAAAAAGAACCCAACGAAGAGTCACGCTCCACCACGCTTCCGCTGTGATCGAAACCACTTCACAACAAGGAACCACGTGCGATACACTTCCTAAAAGGTCGAACCGCTCTCTTGTCACATTCTACAATTGATGGATAACCCACAAAGAATCACGCTTAAGGACTGAAAAGTCCACAAAAGAACAATTCCAACGAGATTCGTACACGAACTCTACCAGGTTTATGCCACAAGCACGCCAAAAATCGATCGTCAAAGCCACCGAACACAAATACTTCACATCGCGAAGATGCACCAACATGCAAGAAGTATGCCGTTCTGTCCTGAGCATGCCAAGGATATGTCGATGTGACGAGTTGCAATCCTAAAGCTATTCGCAACCAACCCGAATCCCGCATGCATTGCAATGTCTAGATACCCAACAAGGTACACACACGCCCTAGTGCGGTGACAGTATGACATTGGTGATCGTCCTGAGATGCCCCGGCTGGTAGCGTTTCTCAATTCGATACACGCACGTCAAACATACATCACACAATCAAAGAAAACCCACGCACACCACATCAATTATGCATGTGTTAAGTCCAAACAACACGACTTAGCACAAACTCACAAGCAATAGGTAGACGCGACAACGAGAAAAGAAGTCAAAACTTCTTACCACGATTCACAACACCCAACAAAAGAAGCATTCCACAATACAAAACGAAATCTTGAGACTTAGGCAAGGTGTCTCGAAGGATATGCAACTCGACCAGGGAGTAAGAGGAACAATAACAAGTTCCAAACGATACCACAACAACTTAGAGTAGGGACTCTCAACGAAGAGGTTAAGACTATGGAACCATCCAAGAAAATTTTACAACAACTTTCTATATTATTATTTTTGCCACCAAAAAAAGTTCCAACAATAAATTTCGAAATTTCAAGCAAGTAGGCTTAATTGGTTCAATCCGATATGATTGTCCAACACAAATCCAATGACGTCCAATAAAAGGGACAAATCTCAAGTAGGAAGTCATCAATCAACAAAACTATGAAATTCAGCAACCTCAATCGCCAATGATAAACTTGACAAAAGTGAACTCTAAGAAAGATCACAAGATGACCTCAAGATCCAACTGAGTTGCAAAGCAAAATCACAACTCAACATAGCTTTCACTACGATCCCAAAGAAAATGATACATGAGGAAGAGCCCAAATTGAAAATGAAATCTTAACAACACAACAAGTACATGGACTTCCATAAGTCCAACACGGGCAAAACTTGACCAAGGAACAAACAAGGAACGCCGTCAACTTCTTCAATCTTGACCTCTCACTGCTTGGGGAAAACTCTTGCCACATGACCAACTTTACCGCACAAGAAACAAGACTTCGAAGGAGGAACCGATACGATGTACTATGAATGGATATGACCTGGCTGACGACATTTATGGCACACAATATGGGAGTCGGAAGCAACTCCCAGCTTGTGCGATGAAAAAGATGGACCACCACCTCGACGATTGTACAATGACTCCACTTGGTCATGGTCCTGCTTCTTACTAAAATTTTCGGATGAATCCGAGCTCTTACAAGCCACACGAGGGGGAGACTTAACTCTAGAAGTCGTCTTCAAATGACCAAGGCACAACTCAACTGCCCTGGCACTCTCCAGCAAGGATGCATAGTTCTGAGTATGCTGACCCACAACAAATGGCTGGATCGAGGGATGCAAACCTCTTTTGAATCTTCTACACTTATGACTTTCTGATTTGACCAACTCCAATGCGAAGCGTGATAAGGAATGGAACTTAGAGGCATGCTGGGTGACCATCAGGTCACCTTGCGTCAATCGCTCGAATTGTAGACCCATTGCCTCACGACACGAATCAGGGAAATACTAGGCATTGAACATAGCTTCAAACTAAACCCAAGACATACCTTTCGAAGAAGAGGAACTCAGTACTCGATCACTTTGCATCAGTGAATCCCACCACACACCTACTTCACCGACCAATTGAAAAGTCGCTAAGGACACTCGAACGGAGTCTTCAGTGATTTCCAATGCATCCAGAACTTTGCGAATCTCGACGAGCCAATGGTTTGCCTCCAAAGGATCTCCAGAACCATTGAACTGAGGGGGATTAAAGTGAAGAAAATCCCTAACCATCTGCGAAGATCGATTTTTCTTGTTACCCAACAACAAACCTGATTCACGACCACACACAACAATGGCTGCTGCCAATCTCTCGGCCAATTGATCAAACTGCAACTGAACTCCATTTCCAAAGACAACTCTAGAAGTAGGAACACCACGACGATTCCGATTTGCCGCACGTCTAAGAGCCATCAAAACACTAGCACAGAGAACAATCCAAAACATTCAATGTCACCACACGTGAATATTGGCATTGCAATAGGAAAGAAGGGATACAACACATAGAACGTGCAAATTTTCCAAAGAGGCAAAGGACCCAAAATGGTCACCAACATCAAATCACACGAGAAATAGGAAACACAAAAGCTAAGTCGCCAGAGGAATAGGAAGAACAAACCTCATCTCACCTATAGATACATGAACGGAAGCCTTAACAAATCACACAACCATACGACGAAGCCAACTTATGCCTCTAAACGGGAAAACCAACAAGCCTCAAAACCTTATCCTTCAAAAAAAATCAAAATTTCCACTACGCATCCACCAAGAGGGAGTCCCAAAACTCAACGAGACAACAGAAGCAACATCATGATTTCAAGAATGCTAGGTACCCAAGCACGCAACTGCTAACACATCCCTAGCTTCACGGGGAGGAATAACACTTATCTCCCAATAATTTAAGGAAACTCAACAATCCAAGGAGGAGTCGAAACGACACAAGCGACTCCAAGGAAACAAACCCAAGGTAAATGGTGCTCCAAGACAGGAACCCATGGAGACTAGGTGTCTCTCCACGGTCCGAAGTTATTCAAACCGAAAGCTTTGATACCAACTGTAACACCCCATATTTTTTAGTAAAACATTTCCAACGTATTGTTTTTTAAAATAAAGTAAACACAAACATGGGGAGTTAACGGTTACTATACAGATGCATTGCAGTAGATATTCTCATTACATTAATCTTGATATAATACGGAAAACTGAAAGAGTACAGGGAAAGAAAGTACAACTGCTACTACTCACTACAGACTGCAAAAGAGTTTACAAGTACAAAGGAGAGCCAAGGCCGCAGCTCCAAATGGAACCAACTGCTAGCACAAGCTCCAAATCTCCCTGCAAGAGAAACCCTGCAATACAATCCTGAAAAAGAGAAAGGCAAGAGTGTCTGAGCAAACCACGGCTCAGTGAGGTAACAGCTAACGACTACAAAGCATGCAAGAGCACATGCAAACCTAAGTGCCACCAAACAAAGGTAAGTATAGCCAAAGGAAAGTAACAACACACGCACACATGCACACACCCCAAGTAACGTAAGACTAAGAGTATCTCCGAGGTCAAACAAGTAGAGTGTCACTCAAACCCCAATCGACATCTCCAACGTAAACACTATCACTAAAGAACTCTACTACGAGATATACAAACCTCGTTACTTAACCGCAACTACTCTCAACCCAAACCACAGTCAAGACACGACCAACACACACAATCGACTCATAAGGAATCCAACACCCACTTTTCCTTGTCACCACAAAACCCTCATGTTCATTGGTAAGATTCTGGATTCACATGATCGTAGTTGATATTGAACATTGGAGTTATACATTCCATCACTTTCCCCACCTCGGCTCACCCAAGGGGCACCACGACAATACCATCATAAATTGATTATTTAATCCAATATTCATTCCCGGTCTACTCCTAAACCAGCGAGTAGCCAAACTCCCCTAGACAAGGGCGAGCAAACACATGTGTTAAGGTTTTCCCAGGATCCTGCCTGCCGACATATCCGGTATATTTTGAGACTTTTGAGAACTCATATCTCCCACCTGTGGCCAAAGGATCTTATTCCTAGATCATCACTCGTCAATGACATCTAGTGATTCCGCGACTTCAGGAACGTATATCTCCCACTTAATACGACAAATGGACTTGGGCAAGAATCATCCAAGTCAACACCACATTACACTTCTTTCTTCCATTGGTGAGTTTAAGTAAAGGATTTAAGATTACAAGAGGGTGGTCCTCGTGGGATCCATCCCTCGTATTGGTCATTCATTTTGTCCATTGAATTCATTAAATCAATAATGGTTTCCGATGATATTTCCCTACATTTCCACATCTCTATCAGTTACAAGGCCAAGCCATACCGATTAATCCCCTCATCAAGTACGAGGGAAGTTCACCCTCGACATACCACATCATTGCAACCACCCAAGAATTCTCTGGACATCGAACAACACATTAAAACTCCCTAAATGACCAACTCATTCACATTGAAACCCACCGAGACCAACATTCGACGAACCCACCATTTTCACCACAACTCATCTCGTCGACGATCAATGAAGACCCAAGTAACTCGTATGCACTATTACACTTTCTCGACTAAGGTTCGACACAGCCAAAGCTACCATCGTCCACCTCAAGGCCCATTAGGGCATTTTGTCAAACACTTGGCGCCTATACAATTTTAAGGGTAATCTTAAACACACAAGTTAGTCGTTCCACATCTATACCACTCCAAGACCCAAAAAATTTCCCGAGGCTAACCCGACGCCAACCAATCGAATGACGACAATGCAACTATGCAACCGACGCCAATGAATCGAATTACAAACGATATGACTACGCATAATGAATCAACGATTGATAAAACAACGAAACATGGAATGGAAATATGCACACCCACGCATACTAGGTAGGAGTTAGAAATTACCCACCGGAGTGTCGTCGGAAAATTCACCGGAGAGGTTGCCGGAGCAATTGCCAGAAAATTCCCAACGCGATTCGAATACGCCGCTACGAAGCTCTCGTCGCACCCTATGAAATACAACCACTATCAAACATGGAAGAGCGCAATTAGGAGCTAGGGTTTGAGAGAGGACGAAGACTTACTGGGTATACGCGAACCACCACCGTCAACGCAAAGCTCTCGATGCGCTCATCGACGTTAACCAAGGAGCCGAGCTCCGATTCTCCATGGATCCTTCCACAATCAAGAGAGAAGGGAAAGGGAGAGAAGATGGAGGTAGAGAGAGGGAGGATTCTGCAGAAAATGGGCAAGGAAATGCCCTAAAATCGAGCCAAGGCATATATATAGGACCCCAAGTGAAAAAAAGACTTTACCCTTAATGACCCTCCGCAGAACACAGATGCACCGGTGCAAGTCAGATCTACACCGGTGCAAACCCTCGTTGCACCGATGCATCAACCGATGCAAACCCCACTGCCTCAACTAAGAACCACTGTGCACCGGTGCAACTCCCACCTGCACCGATGCAAACCACCAATGCACCAGTGCAACCATACCTGCACCGATGCAAACTTGAACAGAAGCTTCAAGAGTTACTCTGCACCGGTGCAACAAATACCTACACTGGTGCAAACGGCTTCAAAAGAAGACAGTGCACTTCAAACGATACCTGCACCGGTGCAACTCCAATCTGCACCAGTGCAACTGCACCAGAATGCAAAATAAAGCTACAGGATGGTCCCAAAGCCATCCCGAAATGCCCCGAACAAACACCAAACAAAACGAATAGGTTCGACGGGATTCCCAAACGATATATTCGCACTTGATACGATAAAACGGATACATTTTCCACCCAAGGACCTATTTTAATCGAAACTTTAAACGATATAATTTCTAAAATGGGTATAAGTCGCACTAAAATTTGCGGAGTGTTACAAGGCATGATACCACTTTATTTATAGAGTTGGGTTTGATGTCATTACATTCTTTGTGTTGGGCAATTATGTCATTTCTTATAGAGTTGTGCATGTGTTAAGATATAGAGATGTCAAGCTGTAGAGATGTATTCTATAAAGGTGTAAGCCAAAAAAGATGTAAAGTTGTAAAAGTTACATGTATGCATAAAAGTTGTGTGGTTGCAAAGATTCACGAAAAGAAATAACGTGTTTGGATGAGTAGAGTGGTGTTATGCATAGATATATGCGCATGTATGTGTGGTTACACCTATAAAAGGGTCACGTTATGTACGTATTGATTTTTATGTCATTGGGAAGAGCATATATAAATTCATGCATTCTAATGTGTGTAAACGGTTAAAGTGGAAAGATGTGGTTGCATGTGTGTGTGTGTTCATGCATGATCTGTAACATCCCTAACTCCAAAATATGAATAAACAGTGGAATAAAAATTTTTCTTCAAAAAATACCTCAAATAATATGGTTCATGACAATTAAAATGATTACAACTCACCATCAATATTTCAATACTATAATGACATCAAGACCCAAATTACTTCAATACCCAGAAAGTACCATCATAGTTCAAAAGTTCTACCAAGGATACATCTTCTAAAATAACAACAACTGAAACAAGGAAAAATAAGTGAAACGTCTAGAGCTAGCTACTACCAAGAGTACACCACTAGCCAAGATCTTCTTCAATGCCAAGACTTCACTCTAGCTTCATAGTGGACCGCTATCACTGGAAACCTATTTCCAAGTCCAAAAATAAGGAAACAGAGTGTGAATATAACATTTTAACTTCCAAAACTCAAGCAACGTTATTAACAAGATCATACAATTATGAATCATTTTAATTAACAAGTGCATCCCATGCATTTCTCATTTAAGTGTAATGGCCGAAGCCCTTTTTCAAAAGGTTTGAGCATCCTATGCCCTGAAAATAGTTATTACTATAGGCAATAGTTCATACGCCCAGCGCACATTTTTGGGTACACCCCGCGCACCCGTTGGTCTTACTCAGGTTGCCAACAATTGGACTTACTGAGGTTTTTAATAACGCCACACGTCCCACGCAGGCAATGCATAATATATATGTATATCATGCTTATCAATCTCATAACATGCATCTCATCTTTGCATACCATATTTCTCTTATTCACATATCATGCTCAACAGTGCATATTATCAACAAGTACAACAACAATAGAGATTACCATATTCGGAGCTGTACAATTAAAATGTCATAAACCTACACTCACCGATACCGTTTAACCCTTTTTCACCTTGCCTTTGAGCGAGGCCTCAATGCCTTCCTCGAGCGTCCCTGCCAATTAAACTATAAATTTCAGTCCGCATGATATATAAATTGACAAGGGAAAATGAAATCATTAAATTAAACCAACATTCCATACGATTTGATTTTTATAATTACCAACTGAATAATTAACTATTTTTAAACAGCTTATTAGAGTCTCCAAATAGTCCCTAATACCTCCCAAACACATCCGAAGTCAATAACCGAACACCCCAAGAAACTACCAAAATCTGCCAGAAAAATGCCAGAGGGGACCGGTACCCCACGGTACAGGGGACCGGTACCCGTCCTCTTGGGTACCTCACTGCACAGCGGGGACCGGTACCCCACGGTACAGGGGACCGGGACCCCTGTTCAAAATTCGATTTTAGAATTTTTTGTTAATCCAACTCTAATCTTTTCGATCCAACATCCACAACATCCAAAATCGACCCTCCTCAAGTGTTCTAAACATTACCACTACCAACATATTCAAATCATAGCATCAAACCCCAAATAAACCCAACAAATTTGAGGTTTTAACTAGTAGATCTAGGAAGTTTACCAAAAATGGGATTAACTTAAAATCCTTAATCTGCCCTTAATCATGGATGAAATAAGTTGATAAACTACATGAGTATGATCATACTTACATGGTGAACAAGTTTGAAGAAGATTTCTTCCTCAAAAGCCTACTCCAACACCTTCAATTCCTTGAATCTCTAGCCTCCTCTCCTCTTCCTCTCTAATCCCCTATAGAGCACTCTTAGGTTAGACTAATGATAGTATAACCACCTTTCTAACCCTAATACATATTTTAAGTTTCTTTTACTTCCTTACCCCTTCAACATCATGCTTAATTACCCATGTGTGCCATTAATCTCACCTATTTAATACTTATAATCTTATAAATACATTTTACATGAATAAATCCCAAAAATCCTTTTAACCACCCAACACATTTTTATTCTCCTTTCTAATTTCACCTTGGCTAAATGTTAAACATTTATAATTTATAAATAAATGAGATTTTGAAGACACGGGTATTACAACTCTCCCTCCCTTAGAAAATTTCGTCCCCAAAATTAAGGATAATTACACATAAGGAAATTTTAATATACATTCTACGAGTCCCACCATGATATGATTAAGCACAAATTCTTCACTGATGAAATCGTCTTGGAATATGCCTCACTTTCCTGCGACGAAACCCCACCGAACGCTTACCACACTGCCAAATTTATATTAGCCTCAAAAGCTCAAACTCAATTATATAGAATGATATGCTCACAAACCTATGGAGCACTAAAATGAAACAATCAATTTAATACAACCCTCTCCACCAATCAACCAACCTATACGAAAATTTTCCTTTTACCAATACACGACTTCATAAGGCCCAAACCAACTAGATACAAATTTCTTCTTCCTTACGAAATAACATGATGTACCATAGAGACACCACAAGAATACTATGTTCCTAATCTCAATTCCAACTCATAACGATTATTATAAAAACAACTCACTTAAGGACTTTTAGACAACATCAACACCCTCCGAACAAGCTTGCTACCCATGATCTTGTTGACTCTAACTCAAACTTACCATTGCCTCTTACCAACATTTTTCTATCCATATGATGAGTAAACACTTTCTTCCATAGAAATTCCCCAAAGGAATTGTTATTTCACAATACAACCAAGAGGAGGGGTGAATTGGTCCAATAGAAATATATACTATCTTTTTAAAACCTTTTAAAACCTTTTTGAAGTAATAAAAATTGTGACTAAATCCTTTTGTTTTGAACAAATTAAAATGATATGAAACTGAAAATTTCCAGCCAAGAATATATTAAAATATATTCTAATCTGTATTTGAGAATCAATTCCAAAACCCTTACGTTACACTTGAGTTGTTGCAATACGGCAACGGTTAAGGTTTCTGGGATTATTTTGATTCTTGGAATTTAGATCAACAATATATTTTAATATCACAATAATAATAAAAGTGCAAGAGAGAGAGAGAGATACACACAAAATATATAGTGGTTCAATAGGGGCGTGTCTCTCCCTACCTACGTCCACTCTACCACCAATCGGTGATAGTTCCACTATACGTGAGGCTTGTCACAACGCGTGACTACCTTAGCGGTTACAAGCTTTGAGAACCTTCAAGGGTGGTCTTCACCCGTTACAACGAATTTGAGACTTCTACACAAAGGTATTCTCCAACCTAACCCAAGGATTAAACCTTGTATAATGTAAAAGTAGACAAGGATAATCTTGTAGGAGTAAGACAACACCTCCTTTACAAGATAAGATTATCCTTCTAAGAGAGAGATGAAAGTTAAAGAGCCTATTACAATAATTCTCTCTCTAATATGAAATCAAAAACTCTACTGTAAGTAAACTGAAAATTTAGAGCTTGAAGTCGTAGAGCTTTGAGAGAAGAAGGCTTGAGAGAATAGAAGTTGAAAGAGAGTTGTAAACTTTCTTCTTAATTCTTCAATCATCTTATATAGACTTCTCTTGAATGTGTACGTTGGATTGAAGTCTGGACCAACACAATATTCATATTGACTCCAAGGGCCTCTACACGATTCATCAATCACCATACAATACCCAAGTGAATCACAATCGATACTACGATGACAATTGAACCCAATCCACCACACCTCAAGTATAATTAACACACGCTCTAAGGCATATGAAATCAAGTGCGATATCTAGCATGAATTAAGGAATTGATACAATTTACAATGAACAAGAATACTATAGACATCCACATGCATACACGAGATAGGAGCTAAGAGTTTACCCACCGGAGAGTCACCGGAGGAGTCGCCGGAGGAGTCACCGGAAAATCACCATGGCCGGAGTGAACCAAGCTCACCAACGGGAAGCTCTCGCAATACCCTACAACAACGTTAATAGAGACCAAAACCTTAGCCGAGCAACCAACACAAACCTAGGGTTTTAGAAGAGCGAGAACAACTTACCGAACTATGTATATCATCGCGGAGAGGAGAGCGTTGCCGTCGACGTTAAACCTTCACGTTTTCTCCGAAATCCTTTGGTTGGAGAGATATGGAGGAAAGAAGGTGGAGAGAATTGAGAGGGAGGTAGAGAGAGAGTTAGGGTTTGCAAAATGAGGGGGAAGATGAAGCAAAACCGTGTATAGGGTATATATATGACCCCTAGTGAAAGTACCAAGTTGCCCCTCATT